>JAAGEH010000293.1:1489478-1528649 GCA_011751065.1 Lasiurus cinereus | reverse complement strand
TCTCTCTCTCTCTCTCTCTCTCTCTCTCTCTCTCTCTCTCACACACACACACACACACACACACACACACTCAAACACACTCAAACACACTCAAACACCAATCACAATTCTCCTTTTGCTAATCCACATCCAATAAAGAGATGAAGCAGAGTGGGCAAAGGTATCTGTACTTTCATCCAGAGACAAATGTCTCCCAGTTAGAACTTGCATATTTAAGAAATTCAGTTTTCTGCCGAAACCGGTTTGGCTCAGTGGAGAGAGCGTCAGCCTGGGACTGAAAGGTCCCAGGTTCAATTCCGGACAAGGGCACGTACATTGGTTGTGGGCACATCCCCAGTAGGGGGCGTGCAGGAGGCAGCTGATCGATGCCTCTCTCTCATCGATGTTTCCAACTTTCTATCCCTCTCCCTTCCTCTCTGTGAAAAATCAATAAAAAATATATTTAAAAAAAAAGAAATTCAGTTTTCTTTAAATCGAGCTATAATAAGCCTTTTGCTTTGTACAGTAAATGGATAGTGAAAACCTACTTACCCTTCAGGACATGGCTACATTACTGCCTCCTCCACTACATCCTTTCTGACCCTCCTCTGACAGAAGCCCAGACAGCTTGCCATTCCAGCAAACTTACACCTCACCAATTTAATTAGGCTCCTTCTATAAGGCTCTCTCTTGTCTGAGCACAGGGACTATATCTCCTCTTTATTTAATTTCCCCAGCCTCTAGGCCAGAGTTTGTCATAAAATTTGTGACACTTAATGTTTATAAGAAGGAAGAAGCAAGAGATTGAAAGGCAGGAGGACATGGCAAGCCAAGGAGGCAGGGATTGGAACCAAAAAAAATTAAAAACCTATGCTCCCCTCCTCCCCCCGCCCCAAATCAGAAGAACTGATCTACTAGCTGGGTAGATAAGTGTTGAACACACTGTACAAAATTACCAAGGATAGTTATAAAGCAACTTGCAAGATCACATACTACAAAATGGAATGTTACACTTATTTATTCATGCAAGTGATATTTATCAATCAACTACTATACACCCAACAACTGTGGTAGATAGATTCCAGGAATACAAAAGAAGAATATTAAATAGAGATTTCCAGGGAGGAAGCTCTTTAGGTGACTGGAAATCTAGAAGCAGAGATTCTGCTCTAACACACCTGATCTTTGACTCTGCTTTTTCCTGGCAGAGGATGGCATTGCCCTGATGGTTCTGAGCTTCATTTAAGAATCAAAGGGAGGAGCGGTGGCAAGAGAAACAATCTGTGAACATTCCTTAAAAGGAAATACATAGCACAAATTCTCTTAAAATGATCCAGTAAACTCGGAATATAAACAATGTATATGAATTCAGGTTTTCTCAATTGTAGCAGGACCATAGTGAACTTCAAGTTCCACCAACCACTATGCTTCCATTATAGAATCAGGGAGCCAAGGAAACATCATACCAATGCATGCTGTTCTGTTCCTGCCATCCCACATCAACAAAGAGTTTCTGTAACTTTAGCTAAAAAAAAAAGGGAACTTAAGTACGTAAGTGTATGTGTACAATGATCCTCTTCTAAACTCAAACCTATCCCAAATGTTTCAAGGATAAAAAATATGTTCGGCCCAGCCAGTGTTGCTCAGTGGGTTGAGCAGTGTGCCAGGCACTAGGTGTTCGCCAGTTCAATTCTGGTCAGGGCACATGCCCAAGTTACGGTTCGAGTTCCAGATTGGGATGTGCCAAAAGCTGCTGATCAATGTTTCTCTCTCACACTGATGTTTCTATCTCTCTCACCCTCTCCCTTCTTCTATCTGAAATCAATAAAAACATATTTTAAAAATATGTTCAGGTAGAGTGAGGAAATCTTTCTCTAGGAAGACTTCCTGAATATGGTTAAGTTGAGGATTAAATGAGAACAAGTCAACCTTCGTATTTCTCTACTTTGCCAACCACTACTCCATACTCTATCTATCTCCAAAACCCTTCTCTTTGTCCTCCCCATCACTGCTCTTGTTCAAACCATCACCACCTCTCTTGTACACAGTACCGAAGCCTCCTAACTGACCTACTCCTACCTCCCTATCCACGTGTTCTTTACAATAATTTTTTTTTCCAAAATACAAATCTGACTATGTTATTTCCTGCTTCAAACCTTATAATGGCCTCCTACTATTCTTAGAATAAAGATGGAAGTCCTCATACTGGTCAATGAGACCTTTTAGTATCTATTCCTTGCCTGCCCTTGTCCACAACTCATTCCCCATGCTCTAGGATAGCAGTCGCCAACCGGTGGTCCGTGGACCACTGGTGGTCCATGAGGTCTGAAAAGTTGGTGATCACTGCTTTAGGATACACTGGCCATTTTCCATTCCATGAAAGAACCATGCTACTTCCTACCATGGGGCCATTCCACTCCTGCTCCCTTTGACCAGAATGCTCTTTCCAACCCTAGCTTCCAACTCCTTCCCCTTTCAATCCCAACTAAGAGTCACTCCCTCTGAGTGCATCCTCTATTTCCCAGACCAGATCCAGTCACCCCCTAAAGCAGGGGTGGGGAATGTCTGGCCCCCAAGCCATATAAGGCCTGAGAAATCATTTTGTGTGGCCCTGCCAAGGCAACTGTAGGCAGGACTTGAAATTCAATAAATCTAGGAGCACTATTTCATAGGAATATATATATTTATATTAAGTGAATTATATTAAGCAAGTGATATTATAAATATCCAAATGGACCTTGGCAAAAAAAGGTTCCCTACCCGTCTTAAAGGCTTTCACAGCACTATGATCCTTTAAAAAAAAAAATAGCACTTTACCTCACTCAATCGTTATATATTAGGTATTGTTTTGTTTTGTTTTTTAACGTGCCTGGTTAATATAAATACTCACCATTTTATCCCCCAAACCTGTCACAGGTCCTAGTATAGTAAATCCTCAATAATTATTTGTTGAGTAAAAAATTAAATGTGAGAGAAAATCCTAACTGATCTAGAAGTATGTGGAAAGGCCAAGGATTTTCACTATGGCAAGTAGACTCATAATAATTAATAATCACATTAATAGTTATTTTTAGTAGTAACAATACTAATACTATTTCTACTAATAACAATAGCAGCATCTTAAATTTTCATACTTTTGATCAAAATTAGAAATGGAAAGGGAAAAAAGTACATGACTTTATAAGTTTAAAAATATCACAGGTTATACCAGCCTAAGCTGGCCAAGGAAGAGACTAGAATCTTATGTGAATCGATTTATTTAATTTGGGGAAATTCCCAAATTACTCCCTTCACATAAGCCACCATAGGGGGCAAGAGCAAGCACAATAGCATTAACTTAAAATACAGGTTATGCTTATTTCAAATACATGAAACCAACCATGGCAGCAGCAGTGGCAGCAGAAAATACAGTATTTTCAAATGTTTCCACCCCACTGGGAAAAAGGCCAAGTTAAAGAGAGAGTGGGATCTGATCTGCATCCTTCTAGGGCCTCTATGAAGGAATCGCAATACTAGGGAAGAGCAGAGCAGAGGCAAAAAGTCACTAGATAAATGCAAGTAAAGAGTTAGGGATTGAGGGGGTGGGAGCCAGAAGGCAAGGGCACAAGCACAAAATAAGATGGGGATCTAGAAAGGCAGAGGTCTACAGTATATATGTTTCCCCCACTGGCTCCCTGGGGAAGCTCTGTCTATAACAAGTAGAAGCCTTGTCTGGATTAAGTAAGGCCACTTCACACTTGAGCTGTGACTCTCACTGGGACTCTCTGTCACTGATTTCAATCACAGACCAAGACACAGGTAACATTCCTTCTTTCCCCATGGTGAATAGGGGAAGAATCTGTGGTATATTGCATTATTATCACAAGTTTTCTTCCCTTTCCCCTGTGTATATTCACAACCTTTGCCATGCAAGCACCTCTTACACTGTAAGAGAAGATTAAAGTGATAGAGTAGACTTTTATAGCTATTGATTTTGGACTTGCTTGTGATGTGCCTTGGCCAGTGGGATGTTAGCAAATGTTCCATCATCATGAGAAGACCATGCTCCACTAGTATTCCAGTCCAAAAAGGATGAGAGGCCCACGCAGTAGACCAGAATTCAAACTACAGATTGGAGCTAAGCCCAGCAAGAATAAAAGACTGGATTTCTTTTAACTTTTTAATTTGAACCACCTTTAACTTACATAAAAGTTGCAAAAATAGTACAGAGTTTCCAAATATTGCTAACATAACCTTTTCAAATGTTAATATCTTACATAGCCATAGACAATTATCAGAACTAGGAAATTAACAATACCATTCACTAAACTATAAAGATCCTTTTCAAACCTTATTAGTGTTTCCTCTAATGTCCTTTTTGGTTCCAGGATCCCTTATGGCCTTTGGTTATTTCTCCCTAGTATCCTGCAACTGTTTCTCAGCCTTCCCCTGTTCTTTTATGGCTCTGACACCCCGAGGAATATTGATCAGTTATTCAGGACTATCTGGTATGTTCTCATGATTAAACTAAGGTCATACATCTTTGTCAGAGGCACCACAAAAATGATGCAGTGGTATTCTCAGTGTATCATATCACAAAATCTGTAATGTCAATATTTCTCCTTACTGGTGATATTGGCCTTGATCAACTAAGAAAATTAACCTCTACTGAGCTTTTCCCCTGAGCAAACCAAAATAAATGCAAACTACCAAACTATGGAAAATAATTTGACAGTTTCTCAAAAAGTTAAACAGAGTAACTACATGAACCCAAAAATTTCACATCTAGGTGTGTACCCAAGAAAACTGAGAACATGTTCACACAAAAACTTACACAATAATCCTCATTACAGTATCCTATATAATAGAAGACCAATATGAAAATTATCCCCTCGACCAGGAGTTGACTGGGAGTTCAACAGGGAGTTGGGCCGACCAGCCAACCGTTTGCGGCCCCTCCCCCCAGCAGATCCCACCATGATTGGGGGTGGGGCCAGCCAACCTCTCTCAGCACCTCCCCCCAGCCAGCCCAATCAGCTCTGATTGGGGTGTGCCAGCCAGACCCCACCGTACACAAGTTTGTGCACCGGGCCTCTAGTTATTTGTAATAGTGAAAATGTGAAAATAATCCAAATGTCCATCAACTTATAAAAGAATAAATAAAATATAATATATCCATATAGTGAAATAATATTCAGTCATTAAAAGGAATGAAATGCTGAAATATGCTACAACATGGATGAATCTTAAATACTTTATGCTGAGTGAAAAAAGTCAAATCCAAGAAGCCACATAGCATATGATTCCTTTTAAATGAAATGTCCAGAATAGATAAATCAAGAGACATAGTATATTAACAGCTGTCAAGGGATTGTGGGAGGGAGGAATGGGGAATGATCACCAATGGGCATGAGGTTCATTTTTGTGGGTGACAAAAATGTTCTAAAATTAGTGCACAATATTGTGATTATACTAAAAACCACTGAATTATTTTTTTTTAAATCATGGGGAAATACTTTGAGATTATATGAATCCCTTTTTTTTATCCTCAGACCACATCATTAGGGGAATTCATCTGTAACAATTACCACTGTGCTGAGAATCTAATGTTAATTTTTTACTTCCTTCCTTCCTCACACATTAATCAAAATTTCACTACAAGGGAAAGCTGTCACTCCTCCATCTATTTAATTACTTATACCACTATGGACTCATAGATACTTTATTCTATAAATATATCATTATTTATTTTGTTGCTCAAATTGTTTCAGCTTTGGCAATTAGGAGCTCCTTCACATTGGCTCTTGTGTTCCTTTAACAAGTTCCTACCCCTATCATATTCTTTTTTTCAGATATTTCCTTACTTTCCATTATCATAAGATGTTCCAAGTTCATCTTGTATTTTCCTCTCCCCAGCCCTAGGATCAAAGAACCCTAGTTTCTTTTATTGGAGAACAGTTTTTAGAAACGAAGATTTGAGTACTAAGTGTGCTCATTACTACTAGGTTGTCATTACTTCTAGACCCTTTCAATGGACAAAGCTAATAAATTTATATATGTGTATACATATACATGTATGAATTATATATACACACACACACAAAGGTTAAGTAACCATCCAACCAGTAGATGATGCACAATGACCACCAGGGAGCAGACGCTCAACACAGAAACTGCCAAGCTGCGGTGACTTGGCAGTGGCAGTTCTCTTCTCAGGTGACGCACCCTGGAAGGAGAGGAAGGAGCCCAATTCCAGGGTTCCTTATCCAAGAACCGCCCTTTCACAATCCAGGATCTCTCAGGGGATGTCAGAGAGCCAGTTTTGGCCCAATCCCCTCAGGCCAGGCAGAGGGGCCCCACCTGCCAGAGGGACCCCACTCACTCTACAGATGCCCTTCAAGCCATGACTTCACCCCAGGTGCAGCCTGCTGGGAGATGGGGATCATGGGAGGTTGACTCCAGGGCTTGTCCAGCCCATCTTGCCCAGTCCCACCCTGCCAGCCACTTTCTAATTAGTTTTCTTTCAATGTGCACAAATCCATGCACCAGGGCACTAGTACACATATATACTTCTATACCTATCTGTATATCTATTTAAAACTAAGTTAAACTTACATATCTCATATTCCAATCTAAAACCACAGAGTTCATTTGTCTTCCCCCTTTCTTTATTTATAACTTCTTTCTCCAACAGTGAGATACCTGGTTCTTATTATATGTGTTGTTCAATTCTAGTATACATACAAAATAGTTTCAAAATTGCTAATCCATATGCTTATGAGAAACACATTTACCAAACTAGATTATATAGTTGTGGGGGGTTTTTGTCCTTGGTTTTACAGTAGCTGTCTTTAGTTGTACAGTATTTCTAGTCAAAATATAATTTCACTAGTTTTTCTCTCCCCTACTCCTTCAGTATGATGTTATTAATTTGTAATATTTGGCTCATTTATTAGTATTACACTTTGTGGCTCCCAGTCCTCCACTCGTGATCGGTTTAATTATTTATCTGGAGGGCATCTAAAGGATATGTGAACTATTACTACAGTTCTAAGAGTCAGAGCTATACAAAAAGAATTTACTGTTGTTTGAAGCCGAGTTTTGAGGTGATTTGTTTATTGTGGCAATTCAGTCTAATGGTCCTGAAACAAGGAAGTGAAACATATCCAATATAAAGAACAGTTCCTTTTATTGAAATTCTATAATTTCACTATCTTTTTAGTGTTAAAATGTCCTTTCATAAAATGAGATAATGATGATGATGATGGATGATAGTGGGCTATTTTTATATTAAGGCCCTTAACTCAATGTAAAAAAGTTGGCCTATGGTTGCCCAAAATGTTCTTTTAAAGTTTTTCTGGTCCATGAAACATCATAGTCTAGAAACGTCTAGGGACATTTGAGAATTATTCCCATTGTACACTTTACATGAGTGAATTTTATGACACATAAATTTTATCTTAATAAAGTTGTTTTAAAAAATCATTTCTTTGGATAAAGATCCTTTTGAATCCCGAAAGAGCAATTATCAGATGCAGTGCAAGATGACAGCAAGTATTTCTAGAGGCCAATATAGAGAGCTAAGTATAGAACTTAAATACAGCCCCAGAAGGACAGTTCTGGACACAGTAGGAAGAAGAAAATGGGCCTAGAAAAGCTGAGGCCATGAATCACCTGGCAAGAGAAACCCTGGTAGAAGGGCACCTAAATAGTGATCCAAGAAGCAAGTGCAAACGCTAATGGTCATCAGAAGCAGGCAAGTAAGAGAGGTAAGTGAGAAGGGCCATCTGTAAGACAATAGGGAGTGATAAGCGCTAAGAAAAATGCCCCCCTCTAATGCATTCGAAATTTAAAATGTAAAAGCCAAACAAAATATATCCATCAATGAAATTCAGCCCACAGTCACTTGTGACTGCTGGTACAGTTCTATCTATTGACAAATGTTGCCTGACTCAGTTTCTGTTCCAACTTATCCCGGTGCCCGTGATTAAAAACTTGCCTCTCATAGCAGGTTTGGCTCAGCGGATTGAGTGTGGCAGGACTGAAGGGTCCCAGACCTTCAGGTTTGATTCCTGTCAAAGGCCGTAGGCTTGAGCCCAGTCAGGAGGCAACCGATCGATATGTCTCTCTAACGTCAATGTTTCTCTCTCCTTCTGTCTCTCCCCCTCTTGTCCACTTTCTCTAAAATTCAATGAAAAAATATTCTCTGGAGAGGATAAAAAATAAAAATAAACTTGCCTCAGTTGTGTACCCACAATGAAGCTGTACAGCCTGACTGCCCTGCTTCTGTGGAGAGAGGGCCATCTGAGATGGATGCCACAGTGCTCTCCTGTTCCTTTTGCCTCAGTAGTTATATGGCTTTGGGAGGGGAAAGACATAATGGTGTTATCTTCTGTAGACTCCTGCCTGAAAACTCCTCCAGGGACATTTAGGCTCTTTCAAATCATACCTAGACACAATGGCAGAAAATCAAGGGCTGCTCCAGCCATGCAACTAAGAGTCCTAGAACTCTGCTATCCATTCAGCTCTGTCTTCGAGTATTGGGTGATTTTAGACAAATTTCTTTTTCTGTCTAAATCTTCAGGTCTTTCTGTGTCAAATGAAAAACTGTCCTATCTGCTTTCCCTAATGTGTAAGACTGTTGTGAAGAACAAATAAGAAAACACTGTATCAGTGCTCAGAAGTTAAAAGTGCTTCAGGAAACACAGCCTTCAAAAGGTAAATGTCAACCAGGATGAAACAAAGTTATTTTATTTACCAAGCCCTGTAGGTATGTGTTAACAAGAGTAAAAATTCCCAATAATGCTGAGTTTCTGAAGGGCAGAGACCAATTACTTGTGCTCACAGCTCAGGTTCAACACCAGGTACATAGTAGGCCTCTGGAAAGATCAACTTTGAATGCCAGTCCTCTGCCCCCACTCCCCAGACAAGAAGGAATAGATAGAATATGGAGTAAGAAGCAATGCCCTTACCTCTCTGGGGGCCTCCAAGATCCTAACCAGAGTTGGTCAGAATGGAGATTTTATAGGCCTGGTTGCCATGACTATCGTGGCCCTTTCCACCTCTTTTTTTTTTTAACCCCCCCCCCCCCCCAACAAGTTCTGGCAAGTTCCCTGCTTCACACAAATGACCATCTATACTGTCTCCAAGGCAGAACTTGAACTGAACCAGTAATAAAAAAATGTTTACAAACCTCTCCAGGGTGCTGAACTCTGAAGTAATGCTTAATGCTATTATTTTTTAAGGAAAGCGCAAATAAAGTCCTTTTTCAAAGAGCAAAATGTAGAGTGAACCAGTCCAGAATGTAGTTGCATTTATGCATATTCTAAAGGGACTAAACAAAGAAAAAATAAGAAGAAAATAAAAATATTCTCCAAACGGACTTTTCACCCTGAGTCACAGAATCTGCACAGGGCCTTATTAGAATTCTCTGACATGGCTTCCAAGCAAGGGTGCAAATTTCTCACCTGAATTAAAGCTCCTCAAAACAAGAAACTCTGTAGTTATCCTCAGGGAGCAACTATCCTAAAACTACACCTTCCAGAATCTGATCTGCTGTGGCCTTGCCAATGTCTCCTTCTCAGACTTCATGGACAGACAATAGCTAGTCACCAACCTCTAAATACCCAACTCTTAAGAGCAGTGCTCTTCAAGGACAAGAACTAGCAATGATACTTAGAAATTTCCTGTGTTACAGTTGAAGAGGTACTCTGTGAACAGTCATCAGGATCAAGGCTCAAAGTATTCCTATCTAGGAGAATGAGGCTCTTTCCACAACTGCTGGTCAACAAGCATTTACTGAGGACCGGGCAACAGGCCACCCTTTTCTAGGCATTCCTTCTCCCACCCACAGCTTACTACATACCCACAGAGGGCTACTTTCTGTGCTGAACACTGGGAAGGCTATCACATGAGCAAGACCAACTGCTGCCACTGAAGAATATGAAGGAAAGAAGGAAGAGAAGCAACAAGATTTAGAGTTCTAAGTCCAGAGAACATCTTTCAAGCAAGCAAAGAAGTGGGCATATTCAGGGGGTAATAAGTAACTCCATTTCAAGTAATTAGAGCTTAGCACATAAAACAGGGAGAAAAGAAGCAAGGAGGCCAGTTGAAAAGCTATTATACTTGACCTAGTCAGACACAATAAAGCCGGAACTAGGGAAAATGGGTCAGGAATGGGAAGAATAAGACAGTAGTAAGAAATGATTGTTTGACCAGGAAAACTCGAAATCCTATCATGGCCTTCTCAGTAAAGCACCAGACCTTGAAATATTTGCAGTGGCTCCTCCCATCAGCCCAGGGGACCTGTCAGAACCCCACATTTTAATAAAATCAGAAATGGAGTTCAGAGAACAGGAAGAGGGGCAGAGGGACTATTGTCACCCAGAGACCTATAATGGGCATCCCAATCTGTTTCATAGTCCATTGATTGCCTCTATTCCCCTTCTATCTCTACCCTCAATGTATCCCATGCCCTTCTTTAACTTAGAAGACGACCCAGTGAGGCTCTTTGATACAGCACAGCCCCTTAATCAGAGCATTTGGGCTTTTACATCCCTGCTGGGGATCTGGCTTTCAATAAACTTTAACTGCTGTAGTCTACTATTTCATTTTTTTCTTTTTCTTAAAGATATGCTTCTCACCACATACTCCTTCACCCCTACAAATCCTTGAATATATTCATACTTCAATCTATTTTCAATGTGTATGTGTATGTGTATGTGTAGGAGTGAGAAGACAAAGAAAAGTATCAGTAAATTTAGAAGATATAGGGAATCACCAAGAGACCAAAGGGCCAGGCAATTAGAAATAAACTATAGCACAGCTACAGTACTTCCAGCTCTCTAAACCCACTTAGGAATTGAGTCAAATTAAACTGCATTTTTAAAATTCTCGGTATAATTGGCGTTAACCATGAGATACTGGCAATGAGGTGGGAGAAAAATAAAAAACTGAAAACGAAGTAGTTAAATGTGCCTATTTCCCAGAGGTCAGGGGCTATAGCTCCATTACTGCTGGTTTTTGGAGAAGACTTAGGGGATTCCCATTGCCTGCATTTCCCATTCAGACAATTTTATTAGCAGCTCATTAGCAGGAGTGGAAACCTTTTCTGATTCTTGTTTTTCCTAATATTTATTGGTTAATTTACACTTTGAACACAGGTTGAATGAGAACCAAATGGAAGTACTAAAACCACTCATTAGTCAAATTTAAACACAAAGATTGTATTTTAAGCATACTCTTTGTTCTAATTTATTTCCTTCATACCGAAGTCCTAATTTAATAAGAGGGTTAAAAAAGACAAAGTGCCAAGATATTGTGCTTTAATTTTTAATCCTTTTTCTCCACCCTATCAATCCCTGGGGATCCTGACATCATAATTGGCTCTATTTGTTCTCTTTTATAGCACCTGTTACAGCTACAGCCAAAAATGGTTTTATGAAGTATGTATTTCAAAACAGTATCAGCTACTCTTGACCTCTACAATTTCCCAAGTACCTACTGCAAAAGCTCCTCCGCTTAGATGCTCCCTGCAGTGGAAAGAGGGGGAAATCTGTAGGTATGAGTGAAGCAAAATCCCTAGCACACAATTTCTCTCCAGATCAGCTCTAAAGTATGGATGGGACTCTTACATCTCTTTTGGGGGAGGGGGAACTGAATACAAATCAGAGTGGGAAAAGAGGAAGATGGAGCAACAGAGCAAGCAGTCAAAGAAACAGCTGGTCCTAAGAAACAGCTTCTTCCTCTCACCCCCATTGTGGGAGGGCCTCCCTTAAACATAGGCAAGTTGAGCAACAAAATAAGATCAGTCACTTGAGCCTTCTTTCACCTATCAAAGTGTAGTGACATGAGCAAGACCAATTTGTTGCCTGTTAGCTTAAAATTTTGGATCATTAGTATTAAGAGACCTACTAAGTGGTGCTGTGCTTTGCTTTCTTTGCCAGCATTGCAGTTACAGCCTTTAACATTTGTGTGACCTGGGCAGTTGTCCAGTCTAGTAATGGAGGGCACAGGCTAAGGAAAATTCAGGTTCTGGGTCCAGTTCCACCACTTAAAAACCTTGGGAAAAAAACCTCTGTGATCTATAGACAGAAAGAGGCTCAGAGCACACACTTCATAGAGCTCATAGAGTTCACTGAGAGGAGTAAAAGAGAATGCCTGTGAGATGTTTAGGCTGATTCCAGAAAGTTCTGAATAACGATGTTTGCCTGAGTTTTCCCCAACTATAAGACCATGATAGATAGAATGAGTGTTAATAGGTTCTCAGTATATATCTGATTGAGTTCTGTAGAGGAGAGATGAATACATGATTTTTGTAGAATTTACAAACAGATTGCCTCCTTCGTTAAAGCTGTAAAGAGTTCAATAATAGCGAAGGCTTCAAGATATTGGGATTGAGGGCAGCAAATGAGCTGGTTAAATCAAACCTGTACCACAATGAAAACACTCACTACAGCTTTCCTTGACTTGGGCCAGCCAAACCCATTTAAATGGGCCAGTCTCTTTCCCATTCCCCAAGACATCAGACCAGAAATCAAAGAAGCCATATCCAACAGCATACTTTAGGCAAAATGAGAAAGATTTAAATGAGAACAACTGCCAATCAGCAACAAGAAAGATTTCAGGTTTCCTCATAAACTTAATCACGGGCTTAAGCTCCTAGTGCAGTGGTTTGCAAACTCATTAGTCAACAGAGCGCAAACCGAGGCTCGAGAGTGGCATGTGGCTCTCGAGCTGCAGTTTGCCGACCACTGTCCTAGTGCAACAATGCACCTTAAAGCTTCTAACAGCAGCTGCCCTGCTCTGGCTTCCTGCTTCTTGGAGGACTGTGCTGGCAAGTACCCACGCAAGCTTGGGCGATGAGACCTGGATGTTTCAGGCCGCTGAGTACAAGGCTGGCACTCCAGCAAACTTGCTGATGTGTATAATTCTGGCAAGCAGCCCGTTCCACACCTTTATCCCATCATCACAACAGCTGATGCTACCCCCACCTGGGGTTCTTCCCAGAGCTCCCAATCCTAAGCACCTAATGTAAGTTCTGCAACTGTCACTTATCTATGTACACTCGATCTGCTACACACTCTCAAGTTTCCTACAGGGAGTCAGGCAGTGCTTGGAAATTCTGGCCTTTGTGTTTCCTCCCACTCATGAGCATATTCACTCCCTACTGAGTACTTCTGGTCTAGATGCCTTTTGATAGAAATCACCTCCCAAAAAGCTTTTTCCAGGACATATTCTTTCCATTTCCCATTTAAAAATTCCAAAAGAGAAGGCAAATCCCACAGAACTCTAGGAACACCAGCATTATGAGCTAGAAGGAATCTTAGGTCATGAGACCTAATCGCCACTTGAAAACCTAAATGGTCCCTCACTGTGCCAGTCTTCCTGCCAGGCATCGTATTCCCAAGGACAACTCTGTTGGCACTTCCCTTCTTAAAAACCTTCAGTGATTTTATGTTGTCTTCCAAAATATCAATACCCCTGCTGGTGTTCAAATCCTACCTAATCCAGTAAGGCCTCTGCCTGCTATTCTCTGTCTCATCTCCCCTCATCCACCAGTACCTGGCCCCATGCTCTGGTCAAATGTATCCCATGCTTTCCTGGTCCTTGATAGTGCTTCTTTGCTTGCTTTAAGCCTGTCAATTCAAATCCATTTTTAATGGCATAGCTTGAACAATTCCACGCAGTCTTACACAATGTCTTTCAATCTCCTCAGTGTCTTCCTCTCTAATGATACTTCTTCCATTCATTTTCTCTTAGTCATTTGGGTTCTTGTTACTCATTAACTAGACATTTAATGACCACCTACAAGATGTCAGGTTATAGGAAAATCAAGGATGAGACATGGCCTTTCTACCCTTAAGGAAATCATTGGTCTGGTGAGACAAACAAACCCATAAAAATATCATTTATGTCAAATTTTCCCCAGTAGATTATAGTCTTCTTGAAATCAATACATCTTTATATTCCTTATGCTTCTAAACAGAGTACCTAGTACACAGTAAATGCCCATTGTGTATATGTTCCCAAACAAAGATGAGTGATTTTATGGGAAAAAAAGCAAACAATTTTCTCTTTCTGAAATGTGGAGCAGAGGAATAGATTCCTGCAAAGACAGTCTTTAATTTGAGACAAGGGTAAAATAAAACTTAATTTAGTAAATACAGCTCTTAGTTTTAAATGTTTCGATTCCACTGTATCACTTCTCATCCTACAAAGAAAATGAAAGAGAGGTATATAAGACTAAGAACTGCACAAATAGAAACAGTAAGAGATGGACATAGAATGGAAGAGAAACATGGTTTACTTCTTAACTGTTAGTAAACTACACACGTCAGACTTCATTGTGGACTTCAAAGTATTATCACCTCTGATAATGGATTCTGGTGGATGAACTATTGGTCATAGTCAACAACTACTCTTTATCATTAAACTTTCAAGTGTTTCCAAATTCACAAAGCAGAAACAAGAGAGAGCTGGTAATTAGGAAGGCAGCAATAAGAATAATGTCACCTGAGACCAGTTGGTGATAAGTGTAAAATTAGACTTTTCTGAGAAGGTCCATATCTTTCACCAGTTTCTTCTGTAAATCTCTCTCTGAACATATACATAAACATGCATATCTTGGAAAGCCTTTGAGCCAATAATTGGCACAGCAACAGGCATTCTAATACACTCTGTAGGTAAGGATATAAATTAGTGCAAAGCCTATGGGCATCTGGAAAAATCTATTAAAACTGTAATTGTTCTTTCCTTTTGACCCAGCAAATTCCACTTCTAGGAATTAATCCAATAGAGAATTTGCAGAAGTGCATAATAAGGTATGACTAGAATGTTCACTATAGCCTTTTAATGACTGTAAACAATGAGAAACAACACAATGTCTATAAGTAGGGGATTTGTCACATAATACAGCAAGGGATACAATAGTCTCCAACAAAGAGGAGAGAGACTGACATAAAAAGATAACTAAGACTAAGCAAAAAGAACAACTTGCAAATATGTGATTTTATATTTCTTTTTGAAGAACATATATGTTAATGTAGCACCAGCTAGTTTTACTGCTAGTTTTATTTAATCTATCCAAATCCCCACAAAAAAACAGGCTCTGATAGCAAGGCCAAACCCATAAGCAACATTTACGTCAAAACTAAATTAAAAGATAACTACGAATCCTAAAACAGAAGCAGATGAAGATAAATCACTAAATGACATCAGATCTGCATGGTATCAGTCTCTGTATGGGAAAACACAGGAAGCAACCAGTCTTTCAGACTTGAGAAAAGAAAAAGAAAATATTCACTAAAAAACATAGTAGACCAATGGGAGAACAGTAGTTGAACCTAGAAGGGATTTTTCCCAGTCCAACAGTGGGCAAGTGCAGGAAACCTGTGGTAAGTTCTCAAGGGGCTAGAGCAGTCTAACCCCAATAACCTCTAAAATTTAATCAACCAGTGCTACATATCAGGACTGGATTCCACAATGAGAAGACACATCTAGTAGTTGAATCAAAATTGAGCAGAAATTAACAATAAGAATAAAGGAAAGAGAAGATCCAGATACAAGTTAGAGGAGAAAACAGAGCCATGAAACCTCATAGAACAAGCTGCCAGGTTTTCAAACTATTGTAAATAACAGGAGAGAGAGAGCACTATAAATTTAGAAAAGGTAATTAAAACCATGCTTCTTTCTAAAGTTAAAAAAAATATCTAATTTCACATAAAAACAAACAACAAAAAAGGAATGAGGCCAAATCTTGTAAAGTTGTTACAAGAAAGAAAAAAAGGTTAAGGAAAAGAATAACAACCTTACAGATAATCAAATCAAGCCAGAAAGACATTGCCATTCAAAAAGGAGTTAAATATATATTTTAAATGATATAAGATATTCAAGAACAAAAATAAAAAATGAAGTGCCAGAACACAAGGAAAAATTAGAACAATCACAACAGAAAATGCCTTAAGACACATAGAAGGTGAAAGGAAAATTTGAAAAAAGAAAAAAAGTAAAATTGATCAGAAACTGATAAATAATGAAGATAAACAAAGAAGATCCAATATAAGATAAAGAGCATCCAAGCAAGAGAAGAGAACAAATACCAAAAACTGTAATTCAAGGAAAGTTTCCTAAAATCTATACCAATATAAAAAGATAATACACTAATTACACCAGACATCCTTCCGAACAAAGCCATGGTAGTGGGGCCAAAGCAGAGGCAGTTAGGGATGATCAGGCTAGCAGGAGAGAGCAGTTAGGGGGATCAGACCAGCAGGAGAGAGCAGTTAGGGGGATCAGGCCAGCAGGCAGACAAGTGGGTAGGAGCCAGCAGTCCAGGACTGCAAGAGGGATGTCCAACTGCTGGTTTAGAATGACATTTTCTGAGTGGTCCCAGATTGGAGAGGGTGCAGTGCAGGCCACGCTGAGGGACACCCCCGGCCCCTGTGCACAAATTTCATGCACTAGGCATCTAGTAAAAGTATTTTTTCAGCTGAAACGATTTGGCTCAATAGATAAGATCATCAGCCTGTGGATTGAAAGGTCCCAGGTTTGATTCCAGGCAAGGGCATGTATCTTGGTTGTGGGCACATCCCCAATGGGAGGTGTGCAGAAGGTAGCTGATGGATGTTTCTCTCTCATTGATGTTTCTAACTACCTCTCTCTCTTCCTCTCTGTAAAAAATGAAATATATATATATTTTTTAAACTTTTCAAAAACTATGTAATGAGAGAGCATACTGTGTACCTGTTGTGAATACTGACCAGGAATGTCCAACAGCAAGACATATTCAAGTAAAATTATTGGATTTTAAGGGAAAAGAAAAGATCATTTGGGTCTCTAAGCAAAAACAGCATATGACTTATAAAATAAAGAAAATTAGACTGTCATCAGTAATATAGGGCTTTTTATTAGGTCATGAAGGTAGAGTCCTCATGAATGGGATTAGTGCCTTTGTAAAAGAGAGCTCTGAGAGTTCCCTTGCCCCTTCCACCAAGTGAGGCCACAGCAAGAAGACAACCATAACGAGCTCTAACCAGACACTAAATCTTCTAGTGCCTTGTTCTTGAATTTCCCAGCTTTCAGAATTGTGAAAAATAAATTTGTTGTTTATAAGCAACCCAGTGTATGGTATTTTTTTGTGAAAGCCCAAACAAATTGAGACAATGTTAAATGTCCTTCATGACTGACTGAAAAGCACAAATCAGCAACCAAGGTTTGTGAACACTATCCACTTAAACCTCTGAAAGGAGGGTGTCCTGACCAAACTCGACAGGGTTCACTGCAGTTCTGCCTGGAGACAGATGTATGAAAGCATTATTTTTTTAAAATTTTTCATCTTCTGGCACTTTATTTTTCCTCTGCAACTCAAGAACAAAAACAAGGGTATCAGTACAAACCGCTCTACAGACTACAAGCAATACTCCAAGGACTTTTCTGAATGTGTGGCAGCCACTGAGAGGCATGAAAATCATGTGTGCTTAGTTTTTTTATGTCCAGTCCTACTAACTATACAAAACTAAAACTACTTCTCTAAAAATCAATGACTCTTGGATGCCCTAAGCACTCCCCACCACTTCCCCTGACTCTGCAGACATCAATAACAGAGCACATTACAGGGAATAAAACACGATCACGAGATAATGCCACATAAATGATGGTGCATTTATGGGTAATAAAAGTTGAGGTAAAGCAGTAATATTTATTTTCCATGATCTTGTGTTTCAATGCCCCATTACGCTGAATTGATTTTAATTTTTACAAATCACTAAAATATTTCACATCATAGTTTTGTACAGCTATGGCTGGCATAGTGACAGAATCTATAATGATCTTCCAAAAGATCTAGTTTCCCAAAGTCTGGACTTCACAATCTCCTTTATTCTAAGGTTCCATTATCCCAAGACAAAGGAATAGTGGGACAGGGAGAACTGACAAGTTGTGATTCCCAACAGAACTTGCCACAAGCAGGCCATCTATTTTCTTGACACACCAGGTCTTTCCAAGAACCCTAATGTCCTTTAGTCCCTTCTGAAAGTTGCTTAAAAGTGATATAAAGGAAGCAACTAATTTACAGCCCGATTCTTTTCATCTTGGTCAGCCAGATTTTCACAGACATCAGTTTATTCCATTTTATAATATATTAGACAATTAGACAAAACCACAGTACTAGAGTCAGCTCCAATGCAGTAACTCTCTCTCAGGGGTCCTGCTGACATTTATAAACTGATTCTATTTCTCTCTTGTGTTTTATGTTATCAGCTAAATCTGTCAACTTAAATTATTGCCTTGTAACCAAATCAGAGTTATCTATTTCTCTGGTATGTGTACATTTCTGAAGTTCTGTACCTATATCAAGTTTTGCAAGGATAGAAAAGTCATAAATAAACAAATGGAAAACAGAATATATTACCATTACTTTAGCACAGAAGCTAAAAGTCAAATGCATTATTACGTGGAAAGCCACCAAAATGGCTGAATATATAGACCTCAGGAACAGCAAAAGCCTGATACAGGCATTTGCACACTGCTCACCTGCAATCAATCGCTGAGCTGTGGTAGCTCAGAACATCTCCATTTGGAAGAGTAAATGATTATTCCTAGGGCCTATAACAGGTGAGAGGGCATCTGAAAAACTGGAGACATAATGTCAAAAAGGTCCAATTTATAGCCATCCCATTTTTTCACCAGCACCCTTCCATTGGTATAACTAATGGTCACTCTTCTTCAGAGACCATTGTGACACAAATTGAGAAATAAAAGAGCCTAGAGAAAGAAATTTAAAAAGCAATCCCTTTCTCAGGGCTAATTCTGGTCTTTTAGCAAGCCCCTCTCCTTCACAACCTAAACAAATTTTTTCTGGGATTTCATCTTGCTAAATACATGATACCTTTCTTTATTAACAAAATGCATAATTCCTTGTTTCTAAAATAAATGTTACTTCCAAACTATCAAAAGTATAACATTATGACATATTTTTCAATTTCCTCCAAATTTTTGTTATCCAGCAGCCAAGACTTCCTCATTATTTCACACTTTTAGATATTTTACATATACATCAGGTAAATGTTCTCCATAACTTTCAATTATAAGCTCACAGTGGCCAGGGACAGTGATTTTTTTTTTTAACTTGAATATATAGTTCCCAGCATGGCATATGTCCCCAGAAATGACAGCAGCTGAGTGCAGGCTCAGTGAAAGAGCATTCTATGATTTACAGAGAGATGCTGAGGCCTAGAAGAAAAATGATCACCTAAGAGACCACCTACCAAATGGGACTGGTGTTTCTCTGAGCTCCCATCAGCATTCATAACTGAAATCCTAACAGGCCCAAATCCAGGAAAAAGATGCTAAAGTCCAACCTACAATGAAACTCCACCTCCCCAAACTGTTCTTGTCTATATTGTGATTCCAATCTAAACATTTTTTAAATTCTATCTGGGAATTTAAATAATTTATTACACTTGGCAATGGATTGCAAATGATAATCTCTTTTTAAAAAATATACTTTTATTGCCCTAGCCAGTTTGGCTCAGTGGACAGAACATTGGCCTGCGAACTGAAGAGTCCCGGGTTCCATTCTGGTCAAGAGCACATGCCAGGGTTGTGGGCTTGATCGCCAGTAGAGAAGTGCAGGAGGCAGCCGATCAATGATTCTCTTCTCTCATCATTGACATTTCCATCACATATACATATACATACATATACATACATATACATACATATACATACATATATATACATACATATATATATATATATATATATATATACACTTTTATTGATTTCAGAGAGGGAGAAGTATAAACATCAATAATGGCCTAGTTCAGTGGTCGGCAAACAGCAGCTTGCAAGCCACATACGGCTCTATGGTCCCTTGAGTGTGGCTCTTCCACAAAATACCACGTGCAGGCATGTACGTACAGTGCGATTGAAATTTCGTGGCCCATGCACAGAAGTCGATTTCCAGCCTGGGCAAGTCTATTTTGAAGAAGTGGCGTTAGAAGAAGCTTAAGTTTAAAAAATTTGGCTCTCAAAAGAAATTTCAATTGTTGTACTGTTAATATTGGGCTCGCCGGCCACTGGCCTACCTGGTATGGCTCAGTGGTAGAGCATCAACCTATGAACCAGGAAGTCCGATTCAATTCCCAGTTAGGGCACATGACTAAGTTTAGGGCACAATCCCCAGTAGAGGGCATGCAGGACGCAACCGATCAATGCTTCCCTCTCGAGATGTTTCTCTCAAAACATCTTTTGATGTTTCTATCTCTCCCTCTTTCTTACCCTCTGAAATCAATAAAAATATATTTTAAAAAATTATAATCTATGCAGGCCAGATGGGAGTGGCAAGAAATATTCAAAGTGATGAATAGCAAGAACCTACAACCAAGATTACTTTATCCAGCAAAGCTATCATTCAGAATTGAAGGTCAGATAAAGAGCTTCACAGATAAGAAACAACTAAAGGAGTTCATCAACACCAAACCAGCATTATATGAAATGCTGAAAGGTACTCTTTAAGAAGAGGAAGAAGAAGAAAAAGGTAACAATAAAAATTATGAACAACAAATACATATCTATCAACAAGAGAATCTAAAATCAAGTGAATTAAAAATCTGATGAACAGAATAAACTGGTGAATATAATAGAATCAGGGGCATAGAAAGGGAGTGGACTGACAATTCTCAGGAGGAAAGGGGTGAGGGAGGTGCAGGGAGAGATGGACAAAAATCATATACCTATGGATGAGGACAATGCGGGGGGAAGGTAAGGGCAGAGGGAGGGGTGAGAGCCAGGTGGAGGGGAGCTATGGGGGAAAAAAAGAGAAACAATTGCAATAATTTGAACAATAAAGATTAAATTAAAAAATAATAATAATAAATGTGCCCTCATTACCTCTAACACCTCTCACAAACTAAAACACAACGCAAGGAGGCACATATCTAGATCTGTGATTTGAAAAGATTTTGTATGGGTCTGTGATCTTCGGTATAATAAAGATGTCTCTCTCAAGTCACTTATACAATGTGGCTATATTTTTCCATGTAAAATCTCACGTTTCTGGGTATACAACAAACAATATTTGCTTACCATACACTCTTGTGTCTCTAATATTTGGCTAACTTCATCTTGCCTGAAATAAATTACAAAGATTACAGTGGACAAAAGTTATAATAGACAAAAAGCTTTCTAATTTCTCACTGAGGCTTCTAGGGGGGAGGGAGGATTTAATTTCTGGAATAATTTTAACTATTCTGGAACCCTTTGGACTTGATTTTCACACTATACATCCTGAAAGCCAAAGCATCTTCCTACCTAAGCCTCCAGATTTCACCAAACCTTCTTTCTCCATGTCTCCCTGCTGGGGAACGTCAGACCAGTAGAAGGCAAGACCCAGTCTGCAGAAGCCACCCACATGATCAATTACAACTTCTCTGCTGTAAAGCTTAGCCATACAACCATTTCCAGTGGATGGAGAACCACCACCACATGGCACACACACAAAATTACAGGCAACAAGAGACAGAGAAGCTGGCATTGTTGCCAATAAGTTTAGCTAGCACTTTTCACTTGATCACTTTTAAATTAATAAAGTAGCAAAATAATAGTGATCATCAAGCAGCTATTTAATAGAGAATGTAGAAGAGGAAGTTCTGTTTCCACATCAGCAATAATTAAGGGAGACTAGCATCAACCATCCCACATTTTAGACCAGCAATGTCCAATAGAACTGTGATGACAGAAATGTTCTAAATTTATGCTCTCCATCAAAGCTCTGGTCACACATGGCTACTGAACAACTGAAATGTGACTAATGAAGCTAAGGAACTAAATTTTAAATTTGACTTAATTTTAATTAATTTAAATTGTCACAAATGGCTAGTGACTACTATATTAAACAGTGCAGATTACCTTTATTTCACAAATGGCACATCTCTGAAGTACTGTGAGGGCCCAGTCAAACATCAGATGGAAAAGGGCTTTGTGAGGCATGATGGGCAGCACAAACTAAGTTGGACTCCTGATGCCTTGTAGCAGAGGAACTGAAATCTGGTTTACAACACAGAGTACTTCCTGCCAGTTCCAATTGAAGAGACCCTGAGCCAAGGAGTAAATAGGAGCAGTGGCTTTCCAGAGGAGTCAGATAAGAGGCCAGGGATCCATTAGTACTCTATCTCTTCTGAGGGCAAGATTTATGTTAATTCCCCTTTCTTCAGAGCTAATTGTTATAATAGATACCTACTCCCTGAAACAAAAAATGCTTAAGGGCTATCTCCATAACTGAAAGAAAGGCTGAATATAATTGAATGCAAAGATAAATAAAAGATAAAAACAAGTACAGAATACCTGCCTTTCCAAACAATTCAGATATCCCTTTTATAGATGGGGTATAATGGGATAGAAAATAACTTACTAACAAGGAACAAAGTAATAATGAATTGTCCTGAATTTCTTTAGCTCAAATAGTGGCAAAAGAACTAAATGGAAAA
Organism: Lasiurus cinereus; assembly: GCA_011751065.1. Taxonomy (NCBI): domain Eukaryota; kingdom Metazoa; phylum Chordata; class Mammalia; order Chiroptera; family Vespertilionidae; genus Lasiurus; species Lasiurus cinereus. Next base: position 1,506,204 of record JAAGEH010000293.1, on the reverse strand, counting down.
TTAATCTCTATTGAATAGCTTTTTTAGACTAAATGAAGCAAAAAGGTTCAACAAAGTAAGAAAATCATTTTGTAATCACTTTATTCATATCTGGCGTTGTCATTTTCCCTCACTTCTGAGGTCTGAAGGAATCATCTCCATTATCGAATGCTCACCAGCTACACCAACATTTTCCAATGACTTTTTTCCTTTTCCACCAACAACTTCAAAATCCCAAGAAGAGAAAATCCAAAGAAAACAGACAGCAAAACCTGGACTATTTATCTTCTCACAGATAGCCACAACTAACATTTCTGAGCAAGTCTCCTAGGCTTATTTTTATACTTCTGATCTCAAAAGAATTTATAACTGAAGGCCACTGTTTTCAATGGGGGAGAAAGGAGCTGTTGATGCATGTTATTACACTTGGCAATGGATTGCAAATGATAAATTTGCTTCCAAATAAAGCTATACATAAACACAAAACTTGCTGGGTACAGATTTTATCACCCATTGGACACAATAATAAAAAAAACAATTCATTAAAAAGTCAAAATGTGTCCATTCCAACATTGCCACAATGCATACAGTATGAACACAAATGGATCATTCTACATAAAGAGCTGTGGGCTAAGTTAGTCTCCAAAGATGGAACACTGACTAATTAGAATGTGCCAAGTCCTGACTAGAGTTTTCAATCTTAATCTGACTACTATTCAAGTTCCTGCCAAAACCAATCTTGACAGAGCAGATATCTGAGGAATTCAAAAGGACAGGCTCTTTTACCATTCTGCTTAGTGGATTCTTTATAATGTCCTAGTTAAAACAAAAGAATGCTCACTGGATTTTTCCCTTACAAAACAAATTAATTCAACCCCATTCATTCAACCACAGTTTTTTCTCAGGATCTATATATAAGTATGAACTGTAAAAAACACAAATATTACTACATTTTCTGAAAATAAAGTCACTCTCCAGCACATTGTTTAATGTAGTATAAAAATGTTTTGCCGAAACCGGTTTGGCTCAGTGGATAGAGCATTGGTCTGTGGACTGAGAGGTCCCAGGTTCGATTCTGGTCAAGGGCATGTATCTTAGTTGCGGGCACATCCCCAGTAGGGGGTGTGCAAGAGGCAGCTGATCAATGTCTCTTTCTCATCGATGTTCTAACTCTCTATCCCTCTCTCTTCCTCTCTGTAAAAAAAATCAATAAAATATTTTTTTTAATGTTTTTAAATCTGTTTTTACTAGTAGCAGGAAAAGGTTTCTTTCTCAGCAGACAACCAATATAATTATTGGCTATTTTATTAGATGATAATTATGTGATTCATTATATTTCCCTTTTTCTTTTAACTACCAGGACACTCAAAATTACATTTACTGTTTAGGTCCTGTAACCAAAGTAGCCAGGTGAATATTATATTTGTTTTCCCCAATTCTTCACCCACAGAGAGTTTAAATAAATTTTAATTTATGTTTAAATACTCTTTTATACATATATGTATTTTACTAAAAGCTACTTAAAGTGTTTTTAATTAGCAGGCAGACTCGTTAAAGAGTTGCAACTATCACACTTTAAGCACAGCATTAACCACCTCTATTACAATATGGTATCAATGATAGTTCACTTGATAAATTTCCTGTCCTAAGACAGACATTCAAGAGATAAAATGAGGCCAGGCAGAGCAACAGGAAGAAAGGCATGCAACAGGACACAGAACCCTCAGGAACAATGGGAGTAGGACAATGTCCTCTCAGAAAGAAAGAAGTAATTTGGACTACAATATAAATTCTAGACAGAGTAAATATTACTCTTTTTTGCAGATAAGAAAATAGATGACAGAGAGCTCAAATAATCTGCCCTAGACTTTGGCTCTCTCCACTGTACCACACTGTTTTGCAATGAGCCACTTATGTGAACAGAGCCTTCATAGACAACCACATGTAGATACCACAGAAGACAACCCTAGATGGGAACAGATGCTACATCTGCTAAAAAGTGAGATCAGCTCTAGCCATTCTCATTATAGCCTAGTAAAGAGGTAAATAGCAGTTACTGACTGCCAATTGGTGGTAGGCACTGGAATAGCTGCTCTACATATCTTATTTCATTTTCACAACAATCATATGGGATAGGTATTCCCATTTCATAGATGAGAATACTTTGATTATACAACTAGTCCAACTCAACAAATATTAAGCAAACATCAAACTGCCAGACATTCTGGATCCTGCCTAAAGTAGCTGGTTGTCTGACTTCAAAAACATTTTTCTTCCACTACCAGACACTAATTCCCTCCCTCTGTCTCTGAGCGGGGCAGAGGACATTGCTGGGCCTAGTACTTCAGAAACAACCAAATTCTAACTGTCAACACCTCTGCTGCTTACTCCCATGAAAGCAAATTAGGCCAAAAGTTCTCTCATTATGTGTTACAAAAGTCCCTTGATGCAAACACCAGAATCTAAAAAGCAAGCAAACAAAAAAAAAAAAAAGAAAAGAAAAGAAAAAAAGACCAGAATTTATGACAACTTGAGTCCTGGAAGTTCCTTTGAAGCAGATATCCTAAAGCTCAACAGAAGAATTGGAGAACTGGTAGAATAATGGATCCCTAGAGGATGGATAATTCAGCCTCTTTTGCCAAAAAACACTTTCATCATTTCCTCCTGCCACTCTTGGCAGACACCAATCCACATTTCAACTACTTTATGTCTCAATGGATTGCTGAATTGAATTCATTTAATAATAGGTTAAAGCCTAGGATACTCTGTGAGAATATATTCCTCAAGGAATCAGTAAGAACAGATGAGATTTCCAATCACATTCTTATCAATCATAATCACTGGGAATCCTAGTCAGGAAGCTGGTCTTGAATTAAGAGCCATTCGATATCCCCAGAAGGCAAGCATAAACTCCTGCTGAGAAAAAAAGGAGGGGCTTTAGTCTCTCCCAAACCACAGGAGCACTAAAGCCCCAGGATACCCGGTTATTCCTGGAGCATGGCAGCCAAGCTCAATAAACACTGATGAAGCAGCCCCTGATCATGGGTATTTGATCAGGCCCTCTAAGGGCTCAAGGATTCAACTGATACCAACTACTACTGATTCAGGAACAAGAAAAGGGGAATGAAAGAAATCTATAAATTACTATAAAATGAGCCTTGATGTGAGCTTCATGTGAAAGTGTGTGATGAGGAAGGGGGGATATGATTAAGAGCACCTGCCCTGGGAGAAACTTTATGCTTTATGTTTTCTGATTATGACAGAAATATACAACCATTATATATTTTTTTACTTTAAAGTATTTTAAATTACAGTTGACACACAATATTATATTAGTTTTAGGTGTACAATCAAGTGATTAGACATTATATAACTAAGTTATCTCCCTGATAAATTACCCATCTGACACCAAAGTTATTACATTACTGATTATATTCCCTATCATTCACTTCACATTCCTGTGACTATTCTAAAACTACCAAGGTGTACCCCTTAATTCCTTCACCTTTTTCACTAATTTCCCCAATTCCCCTCCCATCTTAAAAAAGACACTTTAACATTTCTTGTAATACTGGTTTGATGATGATGAACTCCTTTAGCTTTTACTTGTCTGGGAAACTCTATCTGTCTTCAATTCTAAATGATAGCTTTGCTGGTTAGAGTAATAATCTTGGTTTTAGGTCCTTGCTTTTCATCACTGAAAATGTTTTGCCAATCCCTTGTGGCCTGCAAAGTTTCTGTTAAGAAACCAGCTGACAATTTTATGAGAGCTCAGTTATAGATAACTAACTGCACTGCTTTTAAGATTCTCTTTGTCTTTAACCTTTTGCATTTCAATTATCATGTGTCTCGATGTGGTCCTCTTTGGGTTCAACTTGTTTGGGATTCTCCACCCTTCCTAACTTGTATATCTAATTTTTTTTTTACTAGGTTAGGAAGTTTTCTGTCATTTTTTTTTACATATGATTTCGATTCCTTTACTCTCTCTCTTCTCCTTCTGGTACCACCATTATTCAAATGTTGGTACACTTGAAGTTGGCCCAGAGACTCCTTATACTATCTTCATTTTTTAAATTCTTTTCTTCTTTTTGCTGTTCTGATTGGGCGTTTTCTGCTTCTTTATCCTCCAAATCTCTGATTTGTTCCTCTGCTTCATCTACCCTTGTCAATTCACTGCAATGTATTTTCCATTTCAGTTAATGTACTTTTCATTTCTAACAATTTTTTTGTTTTCTAGTTTCATTTTTTTTCTTTTTTTGTTTAAAGTATTATAGTACATATATCTCCTTTTTATTCCCCATTGACCTTTCCCCAGCCTTCCCTACCCCGTTGCATGCCCTCATCTCACTCGCCCAGTGTCTTGTGTCCATTGGTTGTGCTTATATGCATGCATACAAGTTCTTTGATCTTTCCCCCCCACTCCTCAACACTCCCCAGTCCTCGCACTATAATATGACAGTCTGTTTGATGCTTTACTGCCCCTGTATCTTCACATTTTTGGATTCTTCTCTCTTCTTGCTTTTCCAGTTGAGTGTTTTCTGATTCTTTATATTTCAAATTTTTGACTTGATTCTTGCCTTCCTCTAGTCTCCTGTTAGGTCTCTGTATAATATTTTTTATTTCAGTCAGTATATGTTTAATTTCTAGTTGGTCCTTTTCCATCTCTAGTTGGATCTTTTTCATCTCTAGTTGATTCTTTTTCATCTCCTCTTGGGTCTCACTAACTTTATCCAACTTTTCTAGGATATTCTTGAAAAACCTTATAAGTGTGGTTTTGAACTCTATACCCAGTTGTTTGTTTTCCTCCATTTCTTTTGTTTGTGATCTCTTCCCTTGTTTCGGCATTTTCACTATGCTAGGAGAACCTCTGTGTTGGATTCAGCCTTATGATACTAGACTTGCAAAACTGAAAAAGCCTCTCTGTTGAGCTTCAGATGGGTGGAGTCTCAGGGTTTAATGGACCACCTTGCCTTCCAATCGGCCCCGCCCTCCACGGCCCCCGAGTCTCATGTGACTGGGTAATCGCTGGAGCAGTCCCTGTGCATGCCCATGCTCTCTCACAGTGCCTCTAGACTGCTGCCTTTCTGGCTCCCCTGTGCTCCAGGACCATATGAATCTGGGTCCCCAGGACTTCGCCCAAATCTGGGGTTTAATAGAGTTAGAAGTGACGCAGTTGCAATGCTTTGTCTCCCACACTCTTGTGAAAGCCAGTGGCACAATCAGCAGTCAGTCTTTTGTGCACAGTGCTGTGCGTGCCACCCTACTTCTGCCCTCCTGCGACTCCCCCAATTTCCATGCACTTCTCCCTTTTCACAGTCCAAACTCCCCCTGTTTGAGTTTCAGCTGGATCTGGGGTTTAGTGTCGTAGGATAAGGGGTTCAATGCCGTTGGGAGTCTCCCGCCAGAGAAAGCTAGCCAGGTACTCCGGCACCCGCTCTCTCCACGCAGGCGTCTCCGTACCTCAGCTTTTTGCAGCTCCTCTAGATCTCTGTGAGCCCCCCTCTTTCCTTCTAGTTGTAGAATTTCCACTCAGCCAGCTTTCCTGTGGTTCTGGATGCTGTCCTTTCGGTCTTTCAGTTGTAGTTTTGAAATTGTTGTGCGAGGCAGCAGTGTAGGTGTTTGCTGCCATCTTTCCAAAATATCCTTCTGTCTTCTTTTGAAAAGATTCTATTTAGGTCCATTTCCCATTTTTTATTGGATTATTTATCATTTATTAAGTTGTATAAGTTGCTTGTAAATGTTGGAGATTAAACCTTTATCGGTGATAACATTTGCAAATATGTTCCCCCATTGGGCTTTCTTGTTTTGTTGATGGTTTGGTGCAAAAAAGCTTTTCATTTTGATGTAGTCCCATTTGTTTATTTTCTCCTTGGTTTCCATTGTCCTAGGAGTAGTATCAGTGAAGAAATTGTTTCAGCATATGTCTGAGATTTCTCTGCCTGTGGATTCCTCTAATATTTTTATGGTTTCTTATCTTATGTTTAAGTCTTTTATCCATTTTGAGTTTATTTTTGTGTATGATGTAAGTTGGTGATCTAGTTTCATTTTTTTGCATGTATCTGTCCAATTTTCCCAACACCATTTATTGAAGAGACTGTTTTCACTCCATTGTATGTTCATGCCTCCTTTTGTCAAATATTGAGCATAGTGGTTTGGGTCAATTTCTGGGTTTTCTATTCTATTCCATTGGTCTATATGTCTGTTCTTATGCCAGTACCAGACTGTTTTGAGATGAGTGGCCTTGTAATACAGCTTGAAATCTGGTATTGATATCCCACTTACTTTGCTCTTCTTTCTCAGGATTGCTGTGGCTATTCAGGATCTTTTTTTATTCCAGATGAATTTTTGGAGAGTTCTTTCTAGGTCTGTGAAATATGCCATTGGTATTTTAATGGGGATTGCACTGAATCTAAAGATTGCTTTGGGTAGTATGGACATTTTAATGATGTTGATTCTCCCAATCCATGAACATGATATGTTCTCCCATCTATTTATGTCTTCCTCTCTTTCTTTTTTCAGTGTCCTGTAGTTTTCCACATACAGGTCTTTTACTTCCTTAGTTAAGTTTATTCCTAGGTAACTTAATTTTTTTTTTGGTGCGATGGTAAATAAGATTGCTTTTTTAGTCTCTCTTTCTGTAAGTTCACTATTGGTGTATAGAAATGCCATAGACCATGAGGAGATAAATGGGGGTTGGGGGAGAGAGACATATGTACTACTATTTGTAATACTTTAAACAATAAAAAATTTTTTTTAAATAAATAAAGTTATGAAGGCCAAAAATAAATAAATAATAAAAATAACAGCCCTGACTGGTTTGGCTCAGTGGATAGAGTGTTGGCCTGTGGACTCAAGGGTCCCAAGTTTGATTCTGTCCAAGGGCATGTATCTTGGTTGCGGCATATCCCCAGTAGGGGGTGTGCAAGAGGCAGCTGATTAATGTTTCTCATCAAGGTTTCTAACTCTCCCTCTCCCTTTCTCTCTATAATAAATCAATAAAATATATTTTTTAAAAATCAGTAAAATATTAAAAAAAAGAAACATCATAGATTTCTTGGCATTAATTTTGTATCCTGCTACATTGCCAAATTCATTTCTTAAGTCTATTAGTTTTTTGATGGAGTCTTTTGGGGTTTTTTATGTACAATATCATGTCATCTGCAAATAAAAACAGCTTTACTTCTTCTTTTCCAATATGAATTCCTTTCATTTATTTTTCTTCTCTAATTGCCATGAGTAGTACTTCCAGTACTATGTCAAACAGTAGTGGTGAGAGTGGGCATCCTGTCTTATTCCTGTTCTTAGGGGAAATGGTTTTAATTTTTGCCCATTGAGTGTGATGTTAGCTGTGGGTTTATGACATATAGTTTTTATTATGTTGAGGTATGATCCTTCTAATTCCCACCTTGCTGAGAGTTTTTATCAAGAAAGGGTGTTGAGCAAAACCAGTTTGTCTCAGTGGATAGAGCGTTAGTCTGTGGACTGAGAGATCCCAGGTTCGATTCCAGTCAAGGGCATGTACCTTGGTTGCGGGCACATCCCCAGTAGGGGGTGTGCAAGAGGCAGCTGGTCAATGTCTCTCTCTCATCAATGTTTCTAACTTTCTATCCCTCTCCCTTCCTCTCTGTAAAAAAACAATAAAATATTTTTTTTTAAAGAAAAAGAAAGGGTGTTGGATTTTGTCAAATGCTTTTTCTGCATCAATTGAATGATTATGTGATTTTTATCTCTCAATTTGTTTATGTGATATATCATCACATTTATTGATTTGTGGTTGGAGATCACCACAACATAAGGAACTGTATTAAAGGGTCACAGCATTAGAAAGGTTGAGAATCATTGCTCTAGAGTCTTTCCCTCCATTGATTCCTTTGCCAGTTTTTTGTTTTTTGTGTGTGTTTTTTTTTTTTTTACATATCTGTAAGATGTGAAATTTCTCAGGCGTCAATCCTTGGCTCTCTTCTGGAGCTAATCACACACACATACACACACACACAAACACACACACAGAGGAATACATAGAAATAAAACTAGAAAGATATACTAGGTAATAAAATATATTGCAAAATCTATATGGTGTGGTAACTGGCACATGAATGACAGAATTAGCAATAGAACAAGAAAAAAAAACAATTCAACAATAGGCCCAACTGCATATGAGAATTTAGTACACAATAAGATTAGCATCTCAAACCTATGGGAAAAGGACAGATTAGGGATATTTAATAGACATATGGAAAAAAATAAAATTAACTCCATACCTATACCTACACAACAGGAAAAATTATGAGCAAACCATATTTAATGTAAAAAATTAAACTATACAAGTAAAATATAGGTAAATTACTCTATAACCTGGGAATAGTGAATAACTTTCCTAATTATGATTCAAAATACAAAAGTAATACAAAATGTTAGTAAATTTGATTATACAAATAAGTTTATAAAAATTTTAAAACCATGAAAAATATCATAAGCAAAATAAAAAGACAAATGACAAAGTGCGGAAAATTTAAACTAAATATTATAGACAGTGTTAATATCCCTAATATATAAAGAGCTTTTAAAAATAAAGAATAAAAAGACCAATAATCCTATAGAAAAAAAGACTGAAGATATTAATAGGCAGTTCACAGAAAAATATAAAAATGGCCTGTAACCATATAAAAAGATGCTCACCTTCACTCAGAACATGAGAAAGGTAAAATAAAACTACAATAGGAAACTATTTCTCACTATCTGCAGATGAGACTTTAGGAAAACAGACACTTACATAAAAAGCTGATGGAAATGCAAAATGATACAACCCCAAAGGAAGGGAATTGGGCAACATCTAATAAAGTTATAACTACATTTACCTTTGACAAGAAATCTGGTTCCTAGGAATTTATCCCAAAGATATATTAGCAACAACCAGAATGATCTTGAAAGCAGATGCTTCCCCAAAGCCCCCAGAAAGGAACACAGCCTGGTGACACCCTTATTTCAGCTAATAAGACCCTAGTAGTATCTGGACTTCTGACCTACAGATGGTGAGAATATGTCTGATTGTAATATGACCCTGTAGATGGGTTAAAGCATGACCCAGAGATAGGAATAAGTCAGCTATGTGAGAAATTAAGCCATCTAATTTGGCTGGAGCAGCAGACAGGCAGATCTCAGGACTTTATAGCACCTAAGGTTTTTGAGGCCATCTTTTTTGCCTGACCATCTAATGAGGTTGGGAGAGTAGAGTTTAGGAAGAACGTCAAAGAGGGAAAGCCCGTGGCAGAATGCATTCCTGGTAAAGAGCAAATGATCACCGATATTTCAGTTTTACACTCAAGAATCTGTAAGTACTTTGGTTTATTTTTCTTCTTTCCTGGACACTCAGTCTTTAAACAGGATGGCCTTAAAAGAAAAAAAAATTTTTTTTAGAAAAATGTAACCTGTTATTTGGTACACAATTTCTTCTTTGTAAGTTTTCCTTTTATATGTCTATTTCTGCAGATAATTGAACCTGACTGTGATATCTGAAGAGCTTGTAAGAAAGTACATTCTGCTCTACTTGCAAAAGGAGGGGACCCTTGGCCTCTGCCTTAAGACAGCAAACTGGAAGGGGATATAAGATACTCTGCTTATTTGTCTCCAAAACAAATCTAGCCCTAGGTCCAAGCCCTATTCCTGTGCCCAGCAGGGAGCAAGCCTTTGTTCAGAGAACACCACAGGTGTGATGGGCACAGCATCAAAAACAGAAAGCAAAACTGCTGCATCTTTGGGCTCAAACAGGGGAATCTGGAAACAATATGAAATGAAAAGTGTTAGGCACAAGGGAAATATCTTTTATCTTACAGTTTTGTTATTCCTGATGACTTCTTCAGGCCTCAAATCAGCATGACCCATTCTTTGGGAAGTGTGTTATTTGGAGGCTTTAAATATATAACATAAATCAAGATCCAACCCAGGAAAAAACAGGTGCTGCCCCAGTCCTCCAGAGTTTTGTCAGACTCATCTTTCTTCCAACATTCCCCCACTTTTTGCACCTGAAGAGGTATGACAATACAATTCTCCACCCAAAACCACCTCCATAAAAGTATCAGAGAAACCCATAGGACTTCCTGGAATAGGCACTGAATATGCAAGAGGTTGGTCCTTCTACATGATGTTTCAATGGAAGTCCCCAAATCCCTCTTTATATCTCTTGCCCATTACACACCATTATCACCCACACATTTTTCTAAAACATTTTTTAATTCATACTTTTAAAAAAAGTCCTCGCCAAAACCGGTTTGGCTCAGTGGATAGAGTGCCGGCTTGCGGACTGAAAGGTCCCAGGTTCGATTCCAGTCAAGAGCACATTCCTGGTTGCGGGCACATCCCCAGTGGGGGGTGTGCAGGAGGCGGCTGATCGATGTCTCTCTCTCATCGATGTTTCTAACTCTCTATCCCTCTCCCTTCCTCTCTGTAAAAAATCAATAAAATATATTTAAAAAATAAAGAAGTCCTCACTCCAGGATATTTTTTCCATTGATTTTTACTGAAATGAAAAGGAGGGAGACACAGAGAGAAACACTGATGTGAGAGACACACATGGAATAGTCTCCACATACACCCTGACCAGAGGAGAGGGGAGCGGGAGCAAATCCACAACCAAGATACATGCCTTTGACCAGGAACCAAACCTGTGATCCAGGGGCCGACACTCTGTCACTGAGAAAACTGGCTAAGGCTTAATTCATACTTTTAACCAACGTATTTACTACTCATTGTATGAAATAGGTTTTCTTTAGTTTGTCCTAAGTTTAGTCCCCTTGAGGTCAAGTAGTGCTGTCAGGTTCTATTGACTAGAACTTGTTGAACCAGCCCACATTCCCACTGTGTTTACCCTTCAAGTTTTTAGTGTTCAGTATATATTCAAGATTAAATGAAATTTCCTTCACTGGTTTTACTTGTCCAGATCAAAGAGTTCCATGCTTCCCTCCCTGTCCACACACTTTCCACATCTGTCATTTTGAGCCAGCCAGTCCTGGATCACAGGTTTGAACATAGGGAGAGAGAGTAAAAGAAGGAGATGTCTCTCATTTAACCAGCTCCCACCATTAAGAGGAGCAACTGCTGTCGGCAAAAGTAGTAAATGATGCCATTTACTTGTTCTTCCAAGCAGCACACACCCAGCTCTGACATGACTCTCATTTCTGTGTGAACTAAAGTAGAAAAAAACACACGTGTCGTTTTTCCTACTGGAGAGGGAAACCACTAGAAACCTCAAAAGGGAAAGGAAGGCCCGTACAAAAAACTCTCATGCAGCTTAAGGACAAAAGGGTGAAACAGAAGAATTCACTTTTTAAAAATGTTTTATTGATTTTAGAGAGAGGGGGAGAAAGATCAGTTGCCTCCTGCATGACCCCTCCCCACTGGAGATTGAACTGGGCATGTACCCTGACCAGGAATGGAACCCAGTGACCTTTTAAAGCACTGGACAATGCTTAACCAACTAAGTCACACGGGTCAGGAAAGGAATTCGTTCTTTCATTTATTAATAACTATTTAATGAATACCAGCTACAAACAAAGCACAGTTCTGGGCCTTGAAGACCCACATGTGAGCAAGATAGACCAAAATCCCTATTCTCTCAGCACGAACACCATAGATGAAAAACAGCATTAGTAAAATATATTGTATTAAACAAGTAAGTGCTTAAGAGAAAAATAATGCAGAAAAATGGATATGAGATGTCAAGAAGGAAAAAGAAAAAACAAATGTTCTTTCAGATAATGGCCAGGGAAGGCCTTATTTGAAAAGATTACTCTTTTTCTAAACAACAACAAAAAAATTTATTTATGAAAAACTTATAATACTGACAATTCCAACAATTCCTATACGCCTCTCATCCAATTTCAGTACAATTAACATTATCATCTTTCATTACTGTGGTAATGAAAATGTCAATATTAAGAAATCAACATTGGTACATTGCTAGCAACTAAATTCCAGACTCTATATAGTGAATCATTTTTTCCATTAATTTCTCTTTATGTTTCAGCACACAATTCAGAGTACCACGTTGCATTTGGATATCATCTTCTCTGGTCTATAATAATTTCTTGGTCTTTCCTTATTTATCACAGCAATGATAGTTTGAGAAGTACTGTCTAACTATTTTGGAAAATGTCCCTCAATATGGATTTGTCTGATTTGTTTTCTCATGATGACACTGGGGTTACAGGTTTTTGAGAAAGAATACCACAGAGGTGAGTACCTCTTGTTCTCACATCCTAGGCTTACTGGGTTTCTATATAAAGTTACTATTTTTCCTTTACCATACCTATTCTTTTTATTTTTTGAGATTTTAAAATTGATTTTAGAGAGTAAAGGATAAGAAGAGGAAGATAGAAACTTCTATGTGAAAGTGAAACACTGATCAACTGCCTCCTGCACATTTCCTACCAGGGATCAAGCCTGCAACCCCGGCATGTGCTGACAGGGAATCAAACTGTCAACCTTTCAGTGCACAGGACAATGACCAACCAACTGAGCCACACCAGGCAGGGCTCCATAACCTATTTTTTAGAAGTGAGTCACTAAGTCCAGACTACACTCAAAATTTTTTAGCTCCACCTCCTGAAGGAAGGAGCATCTATATATATTATTGCAATATTAATGTAAGAGAGGTTTATCTTCATTTATTTATTCATTCAATCATTTGTTAATATGAGTTCAGGCTCATGTATATTTATTTTATACTCTGAGTTATAATCCAATACTATGTTACTTATTTTATTGTTTAAATCATTCTAGTTTTGGCCACTGGAAGAAAAGGTCATTTTTGCATAAAGACCTAAGGAGAAATGAGGAAGTTAGCTACCAACTTATCTAGGAGAAGAGTATTCTAGGTCCCAAAGTGTGAGGAGCTTGGTTCATTCAGGGAACATGAGGAAGGCCACGGTGGCTGGAGGAAAGGGTATGTGAGAGAAAGTAGTAAGAGATGAAATGACAAAGGTAATGGTGAGCCATATCATAGGGCTTTGACTATTATTTTATAGGAGAAGGAAAGCCAAAGGATATTTTATGTACATGACAAAATCATCAGTCTAGCTGCCATGTTGGTAAATAGATGTAGGCAATAAGAGCAGAATGAAGACCAGTTAGGAACCTACTACAATAATTCAGGTGAAAGATAATGGTGGTCCTGGGGATAGGTAATGAGAAGTAGTCAGATTCTGCCTATATTCTGAAGATAGAGCTGTATGATATACTGGCAGATAGAATGTGGCTTTGTAAGAGAAAAAAGGAGTAAAAAAATGGTGATGAGGATGTTGGCTTAGTGACTGAAAGGAGAGAATTGCCATTAATTGAGATGAGGAGGGTTACAGGAGCTCAGTTTTAGACATGTAAGTTTGAGATACCTATTGAAGATCCACAGAAAAGTATCTCATAGGCAGATAGATATGTCTAGAGTACAGAGAAATATGGACTGGAGGTTTTTTTTTAAAAAAAAAAAAAGCCTAGTCCAGCTTTTATGGCTCAGTGGTTCAGTGTTGACCCAGAGTTCAATTTCCCAGCCAAGGTATATGCCTGGGTTGTAGGCTCAATCTCCAGTACGAGGTGTGCAGGAGGTAGCCAGTCAATGATTCTCTCTCATCATTTATGTTTCTATTTCTCTCTCCCTCTTCTTTCCTCAGAAATTAATAAAAACATTATTAAAAATTTATATTTAAAAAAATCTGGCCATCATCAGCATACAAATGAAATGTAAAGCCATTAAGCTAAATGAGATCACCAGAACATACACTGAGTGGCCACATTATTATGATCTCTAAACGCAGAGATCAGTGTATATGCTATATAACAGGCTAATTTGCAAATTGTCCCCTTGACCAGGAGTTTGACCAGCAGGCAGGCCAGCCAACCGCCCATGTCCCCTCCCCCTGACCAGGCTGGCTGAGCCCTACCCATGCACTAATTCATGCAGCGGGACCCTCTAATAAATACACATACACACACACACACACACACACTGAGATTATTATGCATTCAGAGATTATAATAATCTGGCCATTCAGTGTAAGTGTTGATAGAGAAAAGTAGAAGTCCAAGGACTGAATCTGGGGACACTGTCACTAACAGAAACAAATTTTAGCATGATTTTCCCATCCGCTAATACTTACGATTGCTCTGCAGTCCATAACTTTCAGGTTTCTCAGTACGCAGCCTTAATTCTTACTCACCTCTCTGAAATTCCCACCCATAATCTGCTGCTGTGTTGCTGTACAACTGGTCTTCTCCATATTGCCATCATCCCCTTGCAAGCTGTTCTTCCCACCTGGAAAATCCTTCCTACTCCACACCTCATCAAATGCCAGTTCTTATAAGCACTGACTAGTAATCTATCTTCTAAGTTTTATCTAACTATTCTGACTCATAATGACCTTTCTCTCCAAACCACCCAATCTCTGAATCTCTGAAACACTTGCCGTTAACTAGATATTTATTGACCTGTGTGACTAGTTAACTTTGTATCTACCCTAGAGGTTCAATGCACAAAATTTGTGCAAGAGGCTCAGCCCCTTGCAGCCATGGCGCCTTGCCTCAGCCCTCAAGGCCCCAGTTTCGTCCAGAAGGTCGTTTGGAAGGGCATCCAGAAGGGCATCAGGAAGGACATTCATCTGTCCAATCTAATTAGCATATTATGCTTTTATTATTATAGATAGCTCTTTTATTTTTTTAAATCCTCACCTGTGGATATTTTTCCATTGTTTTTTAGAGAGAGTATAAGGAAAAGAGGAAGACAGAGGGAGAGAGGGAGGAAGGGAGGGAGAGAAACATTGATGAGAGAGGGACACATCAACTGGTTGCTTCCCACAGTCACCCCAATCAGGGTTGGGGAAACCTGCAATTTAGGTACATGCCCTTGACTGAGAATTGAACCTGAGACTCTATGGTCTCCAGGCCGACACTAACCACTGAACAAAATTGGGTAGGGCTTTATATAGCTCTTATTTATATGTACTACAGCTTCCTTTAACACGTTAAACGCCAAGCCTGTTTCGTCTTCTGGACGAAAAGTATAGTGTCAGTCACTGATGACTGACATGGGGCTTAACATGTTAAGAAGAACAGCATCTCAGCCTCATCTATTCCCCTAATAACCTGGCATGAGTACATATAATATAGCAAGGCTCAACAAAAGTGTGTGAATTGTTTTATATTGATCCCATTATCCAATCAGTAAGTTCCTTGAGGGTAGGGACCAGTTTTGTATTTGTCCCTTATGTAGCATTGGGCTGGACACAGGTGGGCAACCACTCAATATCTGCTTACTATCAAAAAGATTGATGACAATGTCCCTGTCCCTGGGGATCCTATAATTTTGGCACAAAACAATGAGAATATGTGTTCTGTGCTTGATAACCAGTATCCCCTGGAACCAGCTATCTCTTGGTAAGGAGAGACGTGCCCAGGAACCAGAGAGAGAGGAATCTCAGGGCATTTGAAGTGTGATACAGAACAGCTTTGAGAGGTACTCAAAACCATGGTGTTATCTTAGCCCAGACAAGAGGTTGTCCCAGCTGAGATGCTGGGCAAGAGTATCACAAAAGATAAGCATTTCTTTGTTGAATCTCTTATAAGAACACAGTCAGAGAGCCCATAAAATCTCTCTGTATAAAACCCTAATATGCAAATAGACCAAATGGCAGGACAATCGAACCAAAAACACACACAACAGTTCACTATGACATGCACCAGGGGGAACATGCAAAACATAGCAGGCATTGGCCACAGTGGGATGGTGGAGGAGGTGAGTGGGGGCGCCAGACTAAGGTGGGGCACTAGTCGCTGTCAATGAGTGGTTACTGAAAATTTAGAGAGAGCCTCTGGTCGTTACTGAAAATTATTTGCTCCTGTGCGCTGTGATCCTGCCAGGTGCTCGCACCTGCTGTCAGCGGGTGACAGTGATAGCTGCCAGCCCCAATTGCCCTTCAGGTCTTCTCTACATACCCCTGCTTCCTAAGGGGTAACTGGGGCTGGCACTCCCCTCTCATACTTGCTGATGGTGCTGGCCCCACTCACACCTGCTGCTGATGCCAACCCCAATCACTCCAGGTGCGAGTGGAGCCAGTGCCATCAGTGCATGAAAGTGGTGGTGGCAGGAGCAGGGCTGCCAGCAGACAGGGAACCCGAGACTGTGGCAGTAGGGGTGCAGAGGATGGGCTGAGACTTGCCCTGTGTGAACCACAGCCTCTTGGCCCACAGTCCTTTCAAGGTGCATGAATTCATGCACTGGGTCCCTAGTATATCCTATATCCTATATAATAAAAGGCTAATATGTATATTGTCCTCTTGACTGAGAGATCAACCAGGAGTTGGACAGGGAGTGCAACCAGGGGGCGGGACCCACCAGCCAACTGCCCATGGCCCCTCCCACAGTCAACCCCACCCCCTTCTAGCCCCCCTACCCAATCAGGGGCACAGCTGGCCCGCCAACCTCTGGCATACCCTCCTCCCAGCCTGACTGGCCTGATCAGCCCTGATTGGGGCAGGCCAGCCAGACCCCACCCATGCACAAATTCATGCACCAGGCCTCTAGTACATATATAAAGATGTCCATTATAGAATTATTTATAATAATGAAAAACTAGAAACCACCTACACATACAATAGTAGTAACCAATTAATCATAATTTGGAATACTCAGACAATTGATAACCAAAATTATTTTCGTTGCTACTTCATAACTGTAATTTTGCTACTGTTATGAATCGTAATG
>JAAGEH010000293.1:1289121-1489078 GCA_011751065.1 Lasiurus cinereus | reverse complement strand
CATTACGATTCATAACAGTAGCAAAATTACAGTTATGAAGTAGCAACAAAAATAATTGTATGGTTGGAGGTCACGACAACATGAGGAACTGTATTAAAGGGTCACAGCATTAGAAAGATTGAGAACCACTGCTCTAAGCATCTGACTGCCAAAATGCAAAAATCAAAAACCTAAATCTTCCTCTCAGTCCCCTCACCCACACACCAAAGACAGTGAAACTATAAGATTAACAGCTTCTTGAAGGAAAGATTCTATTCTGTTGATCTTTGGTTTCCCACCCCAGAATTCTCAACACTCTGTCAGGCATACATTTAAGAGTTCAGTAAACATGAAAGGGAAGGAGGAAGTGTGGTGAACTTTTAAGGCACAGATGCTACTAATGCAATGACATCATCCTACCCCCATACTACCCTCTTCACCCCATCCCAGGTGTGGTCCTTTCCTCTCTCATCTCTAGACATTTCACAAGTCAGCCAAGTAGCTCTTAGAATAGACAAACTGCTGATTCTCTGCACCACAGCATTCATTTTTTGCGTTTTCCCACTTTCCTTTCTCTCTCCTCTTAAAAAGTGATCTTGCCTTTCAGCTAGTACAATGTGCTGCACTGAACCTGCCCGCCAGTCAGTCTGCAGAGAATCACTGAAAGAATGATTTGAATAATAAAACCGATACCTTGGAGAGAGATTGGGTGTTGTAGCATCAATTTAGAACCTCATTTCAGTGGCTAATGCAGTCATTGGAGACATTAGCCTAATTTTTGCCAGGAAGAGTCCAGCAACACAGCAGTACTAAATAAACATGGGCACAGAGGATCCTATTCATCTCAGAGAGAGAATGTGAAGAATGAAATTAGAAGCCCTGCACTTATGGTGCAGAGAAAAGCAAACCCACACTCCCTTTTCTCAATTTATCAACAACTGTTTAAAATAAACAAAACAACAACAAAAAACCACAGGAATGTGTATGGGATTCAACACAGGCATGAAGTTCAAGGGAAGCCAAGACCCTTAAAGAGGCCCCATGGGGCACTTATGATCTACAGGAAAGTTCATTTCAAAGGACATCCAATAAATGAAGCCCTACAACGGATCTTGTCATTGCTAACCCCTGTATGTTGCAGGCCAGAGAAGGCTCCAGAATCTGCCAGCAGGTCAGTGTGCTAAGGCCCAAGATGGGGAGAAAAGCCCACAAAGATCAGACTAGAGGGAGAGGCTCAGCAACAGACACACCTACACAGACTCAGGGAATGGGGAAGCTATTCCTAAAACAAGAGCTTCCCATTGGCTAAGCTAAAAACAAGCCATATCTGGTCTGACCCAGACTTACCTTAAGTCTCTTCCCATGTAGTTAGTATCCTTGATGCAGGAGCCAAGTAGCTCAGGACCCTTTGCTTTCCTGTGGCAGTGTAGTTATAAGAAGAGGGGAATATAAGTCTCAGTGGCAGTAACAGTGTCCCTAGGGAGCACCACTCTCTCTTAGGCTGTAGTGGGCCCAGCATGGGCCTCCCTGGATGGCCAGGGTGAGGAAGAGATTCCTTTCTCTTGTTCTAACACAGTAGTGGGCAAGCAACTCTCTCTCTTCCCCTATAGATTTCTTACTGTTTCTGGTCTCCCAAAGTCTCATTGTGCCCTCCACTCTGTTATTTTAGGTTCTTTTGACCACCCTAGGCATGGGTGAGAAGAAAACATGTTTAACCAAGTCTTCATAACCAAGGATTTTCTAGAACCCAATGTTCCTTTTTCTCTCCCCCATCAAAAGGCAAAGGAAAGCCAAAGTCACCTGGCACTAGCCTGGAGGCATCAATGACTTAGGTCAACACTGTAATGACAGACACAAAGAAAACTGTACATCCAGACAGATGAGTGCAGAAGTGGGGCTACCTATCTGCCTATTAAAAATGGATTCCTATGTAAACTCTAGTGCTTAAGGTCAAGGCACTATGCTACATTCTCACTGTACTCAATATAGGGATAGGCACAGAGCAAGTACTCAAAAGACGGCAGAACTTGAATTCTCATAGGTCTGTGAGGTTCTTAGAATGTGAGTGACTATTCTCTATACTTCACAGATACTAAAGGACAGCCCTATAGGAGAAACAGGGGTTGCTTTGGAAGGAAAAGTAGAAGAGATGAGAAGCTGGACACCCCAGACTCCACCCAAGAGGCATACACAATGAGGTGAGCAGTACAGGGACAGGGAGTCATGACATGCTTTTTATACACTTAGCCTGTCTGCCAAAATTTACTGGATGGCAGGAATCCTAGATCCGTGGGTGAGGACTGAGTCACATTATGAATTTCCTTTTTCTAAACAGCATGTGTAAAAACTCCTCCATCTCAGGAAGGGAAAGTGGGGAAGAGAGGGGGGGAAAATATGTGAGGAAGGAGGTGGTCTGTAATTAGAAGCACAGATTTCATTCTAACACTAGAGCAAAATTACAAAGGGTCCATTCTGGAAGAAGAAGTTAAGAGAGCTAGACTGGGACTCTGGATCAAAATACCACTGCCATGAAACTGTATTATCTGTGTTGTAATTTCCCCATAAAAAAAACAAATATTCCTATAACCATAAATCAATCTCTCACTGCAATTTTAGAAATCTATCCAAACAAACAAAAAAAATCAGCGATTACCAGAAACTCTAAATGCTAGACACTAGAAGCTAAGCATAATTAGAGGAGATTCTGAATGGTGCCCTGAAGCAGACTATATAAGAACAGAGTAGAAAGGAATTATATACACTTAAAAAGCTCATTTAGGGAATAGGCTGTGCATAATGCATATAGGCCCAAGAGTGCACACTCCCAACAGCCAGTTCAGAGGCAGGCTGTGAGGCCAGAAACTGGCAGATGGCTGCCCCAGTGGCAACCATGCACGCTCCAACGGCTACCTCCTCCAGTCCACCCTTAGGCAGAAGTTTATGCTCCCACAAGGGATGGGGTTGAGCTAGCAGATATTACCCCAAAGAACAGTGCCTTTCCCTAGGAAAAGTAAACATTTCCATCAGAAGGCAGAAGCAATTTCTGTACAGGGAAAAGGAGCCATAAACAAAGTTGCTCATTCAAAAGAGACAAACTCCACAAGCCAAACAGTGCCAAACTGTCTATAAAGGGTTTGTACACCCATCAGCACAAGTGGTTGGTGGGGAAAGGGGAGCAGGAGCATGGAAGGCCCACTTAGGACCCAGGATTCTCTGGCCTCAGGCCACTTGTTATTTGACTGAACAGAAGCACCAAGAGAGTATAAGCTGTCTTTCCACTGGAACTATAGCCTGAACAAAGATGCAGCAAAGGTGTGACCTAAGGCAATCTCTCTCTTCCCTCTAGCCCCAGTGGTCCCAATCCTTCCAATCCACACCCAAGGTCTGTTCACTTCAAGCCTCTGCATTCACAAGCCTTCAAAGGTAGTTTGCTGTTCAATCTTGAGCCAAACACTTCTGTCTCATACCACCATTCCCTTCCTTTTCTGCCTCATGCCACCATTCCCTTCACATGTGACTAAAAGAGAAATGACAGGGGAGGAATCCAAGATGGCGGCATAGGTAAACACCTACACTGCTGCCTCGCACAACAATTTCAAAACTACAACTAAAAGACAGAGCGGACATCATCCAGAACCACAGGAAAGCTGGCGGAGTGTAAGTTCTACAGCTAGAAGGAAAGAGAGGGGCTCACGGAGACCCAGAGGAGCTGCAAAAAGCCGAGGTACTGAGAAGCGCGCGCTGAGAGAGCGTGTGCCGGAGTACCTGGCTGGCTTCTCTGGCGGGAGGGAAACGGAGACTCCCAACAGCATTGAACCCCTTATTTTACGACACTAAACCCCAGATCCAGCGAAACTCATATGGGGGGAGTTTGGACTGTGAAAAGGGAGAGGTGCACGGAAATTTAAGGGAGTCGCAGAAGATCAGGTCTGGTCTCGCACGCGGACGGTGCTGCGCGCAGGACAGATTGCTGATTGTGCCGCTGGCTTTCGCGAGTGGGCGGGAGACAGACCCTCTGAACTGTGCCACTTCTGACTCCACTAAGCCCCTGTTTCGGGCGAAACCCTGGGGACCTAGACTCGTGTGGTCCTAGTGCACAGGGGAACTGGAAAGGCAGCGGTTAGAGGCACTGCGGGTGCGCGCGTGCACAAGGACCGCTCCAGCATTACCCAGTCACGTGAGACTCAGGGGCCGTGGAGGGTGGGGCCGACTGGAAGGCAAGGCGGTCCCTTAAGCCCTGAGACTCCACCCTCCCAAGCTCAACAGAGGCTTCTTCGGTTTTGCATCTGGTATCATAAGGCTGAATCCAACACAGAAGTTTCCCCGGCATAGTGAAAATGCCGAAACAAGGGAAGGGATCACAAACAAAAGAAATGGAGAAAAAAAAAAAAACGACTGGATATAGAGTTCAAAACCACGCTTGTAAGGTTTTTCAAGAACATGCTAGAAAAATTCGATAAATTTAGTGAGACCCAAGAGGAGATGAAAAAGGACCAACTAGCGATACAAAAGAGCCAACTAGAGATGGAAAAGGCCCTACTAAAGATGATAAAGGACCAAATAGAAATTAAACATACACTGACTGAAATAAAAAATATTATACAGAGTCCTAACAGCAGACTAGAGAAAGGCAAGAATCAAGTAAAAAATTTGAAATATAAAGAAGCAGACAACATTCAACTGGAAAAGCAAGAAGAGAAAAGAATCCAAAAATGTGAACATAATGTAAGGAGACTCTGGGACAGCTTTCAGCATACCAACATCAGAATTGTGGGGGTGCCAGAAGAAGAGAGAGAGCAAGATACTGAAAACCTGTTTAAAGAAATAATGACTGAAAACTTCCCACATCTGGTAAAAGAAATAGACTTACAAGTCCAGGAAGCACACAGAACCCCATATAAAAGGAATCCAAAGAGGACTACACCAAGACACATCATAACTAAAATACCAAGAGCAAAAGACAAAGAGAGAATGGTAAAAGCAGCAAGAGAAAAACAGTTAATTACCTACAAGGGAGCATCCATACGACTGTCAGCTGATTTCTCAACAGAAACGATGCAGGCCAGACGGGAGTGGCAAGAAATATTCAACATGATGAATAGCAAGAACCTACAACCAAGAATACTCTATCCAGCAAAGCTATCATTCAGAATTGAAGGGCAGATAAAGAGCTTCACAGATAAGAAAAAGCTAAAGGAGTTCATCAACTCCAAACCAGTATTATATGAAATGCTGAAAGGTACTCTTTTAGAAGAGGAAGAAGAAAAAGGTAAAAGCCAAAAAATTATGAACAACAAATACATATCTATCAACAAGTGAATCTAAAAATTAAGTGAATTAAAAATTTGATCAACAGAATAAACTGGTGAATATAATAGAATCAGGAGCACAGAAAGGGAGTGGACTGATAATTCTCAAGGGGGAAGGGGTGAGGGGTGTACAGGGAGAGACTGGACAAAAATCATACACCTATGGATGAGATCAATGGGAGGGAGCTAAGGGCAGAGGGAGGGGTGGGAGCTGGGTGGAGGGGTGCTATGGAGGGGAAAAAAGAGAAACAAATGTAATAATCTGAATAATAAAGATTTAATTTAAAAAAAAGAGAAATGACAGTTCACCAGTCTTATGCCTAAAGTAATCTATAGAGAAATATGGTTTGTGAGCTCCCCATAATACAGCCCAGCCATTCATCACACTATTGGTAATCCACACACATCCAAAGGATTTGACAATAAAATCCATAAATCAATACTAAAAAGCAGTGGGTATTTAGTCATTGAGTTACAATACAAAGAACAATTTTTACCATTAATTTTTTTTAACTTAGAAAATATGGTGTTCCAAGGATAAATACTTGTAAGGGAGTTGTGTGCTGGAATGAAAGACTTTATACTTCCTAGACCCCTCTGACAGCTGACTTCAATGCAAACATAAAAACTCCAAGATGCACATTCTCCCAATTATAATAATGGCTTTCTTCTACAAACCATGCTATTGGCATGACAGAGTTGGCCACTTCAGTCATAAAAAAGCACGTGTACCTTCTGCACCCAAGAACAAGCAAAATACCTGCTTTGTGCAAGAGCAAGGCACTTAAAACAGGAAAGAAAATGATAAATTATTGCAGAGTTGGGTTTTAACTTATTTCTTTCTTCTGGATGAACGAACATTAAAGCATGATGATAGCGGTAGACATCACAATCTGCAAACATATGGCCATACTGATTTGTGCTTAGATAGAGGGATAAAACAGAAAGAATTCACTTATATTCCAAGGAACAGGGACAAGTGCCCTGATCATTCAGTTCTGCCAAACGAGTGGCCTCCTCCCTAGTCTCACTATGGCACCAATGCAGGATCAGATTTGGCTGTGTCAGAATAGTTATCTGACCAATTATCTTCCTAAAGCTGACCTCTAGTCAGGATGCAGCAGTAGTGCAGGTGCTAAAGAGGCAGGCAATAGAGCCCCTTAATAAGAGCCCTCTCTCTGACACAAAAGGTGAGACAGAGGCAGGTGTGATCTGCTATACAAGGCTCTACCCTGGTCAGTTTCTTCTTTGCTTAACAGGTCATTGGGATATTCACTTATTTTAATTTTATATCTTGAAATAATTTTGAACTTAGAGAAAAGATTTAAAAAGTCTCCAGAATTCCTATATACCTTTCACCCAGCTTTCCCTGATATTAACATCTAATATAACCACAAAACAATTACTAAAACTAAGAAATTAACAATGGTACAACAATGGTAATCAAACTAAATACTTTATTCAGATTTTACCAATTTTTCCTTTAGTATTCTTTTTTTCAGTTCCAGAATCTAACCTAGGATACCACACTCATTTAGTTGCCACATCACCTTAGTCTCCCTCCAATTTGGGATAGCTCTTCAATCTTTGTTTTTCTTGACTTGGACACAACTGAAGAGTACTGGTTATTTTTTAGATCATATCTCAATTTAGGTTTGTCTGATATCCACTCATTTTTATTATAATAGAAGCTAACATTTATCGAGCTATAACTATGCACCTGGCACTAGAGTAAACAATTCATATGCTTGCCTTATTTACTACTTAAGATAACCCTCTGAGGTAGTTATTATTACTATCCCTATTTTACAGATAATATTATTATAGGATATTTCATTAAACCTTAGTGGAATTAAGTAACTTGCCCAAGACCACCCACCTGTAAAAAGCAGAGCTGAGGTGTGAACCCAGGTAGACTGACTCTACAACACTCTATTGGCTATATTTTCAAGTAACTGTGACAACAACCAGATGCCAAAATACAGCCTGGATTCTGCCCTCCATCAATCCCCTCTCTAAAGGACATACTTCTTGCTGAGACCGGTTTGGCTCAGTGGATAGAGTGTCGGCCTGCGGACTGAAAGGTCCTGGGTTCGATTCCAGTCGGGGGCATGTACCTTGCTTGCGGGCACATCTCCAGTGTGGGGTGTGCAGAAGGCGGCTGATCGATGTCTCTCTCTCATCGATGTTTCTGACTTTCTATCCCTCTCCCTTCCTCTCTGTGAAAAATCAATAAAATATATTTTAAAAAAAAAAAGGACATGCTTCTTTAAAGAAAGGGTATTCTAGAATGTTGTCTTTTTTTCAAAGGAAACAAACTAGTCTTTTGATTTCTAAGTTTTAATATACAACCATAAATTTCTTTCTTTTGACAAGAAATGCCTTCCTGTGCTAAGGACAAAGATGAGGTCATTGTTCTCCTGAGACCTCACACCTGACTAATACCAGGCAGATGGGAAATATATCCATATAGTTGTGCTCAACTCAAGAGAACTCTCGTCCAATAGAGTTGCTAGTATATTGAGACATTCTGAGAAGAAGAAAAAGGAGGGGGAGGGGAAAAAGGAGAGGAGCGGGAGGAGGGAGGAGAGGGGATGGAAAAGGTGGGGAGGGAGAGGAGCAGAAAGAAAAGAAAAGAAGCCCAGCAGGTATGGCTCAGCTTGTTGAGTGCAGTCCTGTGTATTAAGAGGTTGCAGTGGTTAGGGCACATGCCCACACTGTGGGCTCAATTCCCAATAGAGGGCGTGCAAGAAGCAGCTGATCAATGATTATCTCTCATCACTGATGTTTCTCTCTCTCCTTCTCCCCTTCCTCTCTCTGAAATAAACAAACACACAAACACACACACACACACACACATTTTTAATGCATCCTTCTGAGGTTGCTTCTTTTCCGTGTCATGCCTAGATGTGTCCAATGATAGGCAACACAAGCTAGTACCTCCTCTTCAGTATTAGGATCTTTGACAAAGTTGATACGTATCTCATTCATGTAGCACAGGGTATGTGTGTCAAGGAACAGGGTTGTAGAAAACAGGCCAGGAAGAACTCCAGCTGCAATCCAGGATTTTTTTATGCTTATGACTTTAGATCACTCAGTTCCACATACGTGGTTTTTCCCAAATCCCTTCTCTGGCAATGCTAATGTGTTTTTCCTCACATTCTAACTGATCAGCAAAATATGTGGCTGAAAGAATTGGCTTGGAAGTAATTTCTTTGATTGTTGGCAGAATTAAGAAAATATTCCAGCAGCTATACACCTCCATGTCTATCCATACCTGCAACCTGCCACTCAGCCACAAGTAAAGGCCATTACAGCAAAGGAAGAAAGAAGGCAAGAGGGAAAGGGAGGCAGCTAGGGAGAGGAGCTGAGAGCATAAAGATGAGAGAGAGAAAACAGAGAGCAAGAGAGAAAGAACAAACATTCAGTTCAAACTGTCACTATAGAACCAAGACTTTCACTGACATGCATAAGTAGTGTTCAATGATGCCAGTAAATAGGTAAAAAGATTCAGCCTTCCTTTGATTTGTCTTCTCTTTCTTTTTCCAATTTCCCTTCACACACACCCACAAACCCCCCGCCAAGTATACGCCAACCAAATACAATTTCTAAGTTGTATATTAGAACTTAGAAATTAAAAGACTAGTTTGTTTCCTTTGAAAAAAGACAACATTCTAGAATATCCTTTCTTTAAGATGGACTCCTGTAAATCAAAATATTTCATGTGGCTACCCCTGTTACTACCAGCTTTGTGCAAGAAAAAGCTGTTTCCCTTTGAAATCTACCATTCTATACCTGATTCCAAAGGCATCCTCAGCTAGCCATTTTGATCAAATACTGGAGGTTAAAATGCTAATGGTATTTAGAGAACAATTTCTCCAGCCTTTCCATGTGCAGTCTAACCCAGTAGGAATCTAAAGCCAGTTTATAGCCCTCAAATTATTCTGTACACAGGACTACTTACTCCACTGTGTTTAGGGAAACCTGGATCTATCCCTGAGACCCTGAGATCTAATCTAAGAAATGAAAATAGATGCAGCTTGGATAATTCTGCATCCTCTTGAATAATTTCCCCCAAAATTATTTTGTTCCCAGCTAGACCTCAAATAACACTACTTTCAATCAATGAGCCTATAGTTTCTATCATCAGAAGAAAGGAAATCCTAGAAAAAACAATGGGATGTGAGGCCCACCTTCACTGACCAACCATGAGCTCCAAGAGACCTTTATGGAACATTTTGAAGCCCCCTCAAATAATGTACACAAAGCACCAAGCACAAGGTGCTTTCTCCAAAAATGTTAGTTTTCCTCCCTTCTCCAACAATTCCTGGCTGCCTCAGTCATTTTGGCCATGAGATAATAGACAATCTCTTCACCCTCTGTCCAAAAGCCTGACTTGGCAAAACCAGGCTGAAAGAACAAGATGATGTTCATGCACTTTTAGGGGGCTTCTGAAGTGGGAGACAGAAAGTTTTCTTTTTTTCCTAGGCAAAAAGAAAAATGTACAAATACACCATATTACCACTGCATAAAAAAGCACCTCTGCCCAGATAAACTAATTATGGCCACAGATAACTGATTCTTAGATAGAGGGATAAAACTGAAAACTTTAATCCAAAGAAATGGTTCTCTCTTCCCAAACAACTGCATTATACAGGACAGAAACACTATTCTGGAATTAAATTAAAATACAACTCAATCTTTGTTTGCCCAAATCAACATGTTACAGGAAATAAGGCAAGATCAACAACCTATTAGTTTATTAACATTAACAAAACAAAACCCTAACATGAACAGAAATATAATCAGCTGGATTAGAGCACAAGCAACAAAAGGCTTGCAAAAGAGCCCCCTGCACGTAAGCTCTGATTCATTCAGGTTCTTTTCAAACCTGCCTAGAAGATCAGTAGGTGGCTAGTAAGGCATCATCCCCTCTGTGACCTTGGGCATTGCAGGGGCCTCCAAGAGTCTTGAAGATACCTGTTACAGAAGAGGGAAGATTGGAGCAGGTTCATAGGAGTTTCCAGTACAGCTCTCAGCTTGCCCCATAGGCCAGATAGACAAGGTCTCTAAAGACAATCCCTTAATAACCTATCCATCATTCCTCACATTCCAGCTACCCACTGTCCAGGGATCAAATTGCTCTAGAACAGTGGTTGGCAAACTCATTAGTCAACAGAGCAGCAAATCATTGCTCGTGAACCACATGTAGCTCACAAGCCGCAGTTTGCGGACCACTGCTCTATTGATCCCGGCCCACCACCAAGTCAGAACGTCAGATGTCAATTGGGCACTTCCTGATGCTGGGCAATGATTAGTTCTAACCTCTTGATTGTCTAAGCATCTCCTCACAAAGGTTCTTCCTAACGTTTCCATTCCTGAAGCACCCAATCAAATCCTTTTCTTTCATCATCCAAGGTAGAAGCCCCATCCTTGGCTTGGCTCAGAGAAATGAAGACATCTAATGAAAGCTTCCTTAAGTTCCTTCTATATCTCTCCCACTTTTCCTTGTTTGCTTCTAGTCTCTGCTTCTAATTTCCAAGGTTCATTATATTCACAAGGCCAAGACTTTCCATCTGCCACCTACAATTTTGCCTAATCAATTATCTCCTCACTGGAATTCAAATATGTCAAACACTTGTTCCTCTGCCCTCTACCTTCCAACATACACAAAATCTCTCTCTACTCAGCTTCAATGTCCCTGCCTCTGGGAAATCTTTCCTTCAAGGCCCCTCCTCTGTGTTCTCACAGAGCTATATTCCTGTCTGAGGTCCTCCTACACCACAAGCCCACACAGACAAGTCTCGGTCAATACCCACCATGGCATCTCCTGCATCAAGCACTATACCTGAACCATTATGAGTTCAACAAATGTAATATGAAATAAATAAGTTTTTTGATGTGGCTATCTCCAAATTACCATTTTAGTTCTATTATTCTCAAACCCAGGAATTTACATCATCTTTCTTCATTTAATCTCCCATTCATAGCACAGCCCTGAATGAACTCAACTACTCACTCAGAGCTTATACTTATTTTCACATCTTTAGATTTACTGCCTTGTCAATTCTCATCTCCCCTCCCTCCCAGGGCTCCACTATACTTCCCATTACCACCATCCCATTATTCCCCTACAGATTCCTGCCTCTCCAGTCAAGTAGTATACTCTCACTTTTATGTCTCTATTCATGTCATTCCCCCTCCACTCATGTTTCCTTCCTGTCCTATTCTCTACCCTTTCAAATATTATCTCCTCATAAGTTACTGGTTAGTTCCTACCACCAGTGCTGTGACAAAACTAAAAATGGAACAGGTTCTAGAAAAGGGCCTCTCATTCTAGCTCCAGGCCAGCCATTGAGAGCTATTCTCAGCCTTGGTTAGTCCCATCCTTGGAGATAGCTTGGACAGTCTTAGCCAGCAGGATAAGGCCAGTATTAGAGAAAGAAGAGAAGTCAGGGCTACACAGATTGTCTGAATTGAAGCCAAGCCCTAGACATGAAGGTTAGAACTGGTTTTGGTAACTAGTATTCCATTATCCCTACTCCAGACTGTTTTTCATTTCAGCCAGTTCGGGCATCCAATCTTTGAGAGCTGAGGCTGTGCAACTCTGCTAAACACTCATTAAACCTCAAAGCGAACAGGTGGATGGAGGATGCAGGGGAAGAAGAAGATAGGGGCTCAGGGAGAGGATTAAATATACAAATGCTTATTAGAAAGCAGATGGTCAACAGTTGCTCTCTCTTACCACTCAAGCCCACAGATTGCAACTGGACCCTGGCCTGCTCAATCCTTGCAATGAAGGCCAAACCCTAGGCAGAGATGCTCAGGTGCCAGTGCAGAGCTCAGCCAGCTAGTCTCAAAGTGGGCTCAGCCTTGGCAATGGCTGCCATGGAGGTCACATGCCTTTCTGTCTTGGCCTCCACCTATTCCCCCAGGAATAGGGGGGTATGGGATTTGACTGTTACAGGACAGTGGTCAGCCATCCTCAGAGAACTCCACATATGGGAAATGAGATCTCTCTGAAATGAAAATATCTAAATTGTCCTCATGGAGCCTTCTGGTACCTTCATACATTCCTTCTTGTCTCCCAGTACAGGGCATTGGAGCCTCAGAAATTGCTCCTACAGGCCTCAAGTGGCCTGGCATCCTGCTATGCCCTAGAAAGTTTGCCGTGACTAACTCATATTACCAAGGAGCAAAGAAGATGCTCAAAGTGGAGAATTATGAATGAAAGCCGGTGAGGAGGCAATAATGAGGGAAATGGGCCAGAAGTGTAAGAGGAGAGGAACAAATGAAGTTATTATGGAATCCCCAGGAGACTTGAAAGGCTTCAAAGTTGGGGAAGACAGCATTGTGCAGAAGAAAGAGGCACCAATGATAAACTCTGTTGAGTACCTCTTCCTAAAAAATTGCTGAAGACAACAACTTGTGTTCAAGAGAGGAGACAAATTACCCCACAGCGTGCGCGCGCGCGCGCACACACACACACACACACACACACACACACACAAACATGTTATTTCCTCTATCCAGCTCCTGCTTCACTTTTCCAGCACTGCACTTTAGGCCAGGGTGAAAAATCATTCAACCTAGGCCCCATCTTATACCTTTCCCTCAGGTGATTACCTCCTGGTGGCAGCCAAGAAGTCCCATTGTACCATTCTGATGAGCCACAGAAGCTTAGGTATGAACACCACTTCATGGGCCTTGGGGAGGGGGTGTGCCTGTGTGTGAAGGACAAAAGTGGGTCATACTCTTGTAGACTGTCCTGGGGAATGAAATGACCCATAAAGATCCCTCCAGATTAGGAAAGAAAAGGAAGGTCACTTCTCTCCCAACCACAGAGCAGAGGAGGGAGCAGAGAACACTGGGAGCTTTGCCCTTTAGTACTACCTCAACTGCAGCCTGTGGTATAATAAAAAATTATCTGATCTTCATCCTTGGTTTCTGGCACAGAGCCCCTAAAATCCTTGGAATTTCCTGAGTGATATATTTTTTAATTCCCAAGTTTATGCCAATGAGTTGACTCTTGGTGAGGGGCCCTTAGATAATGTTAGGGTGGGAGCTTATAACCAGAAAGACCAAGTATGATTAAAAGACTGGAACTTTTAGCCCATCCCCTTTACCTCCAGAGAGGTTCAATCACCAATGGTCAATGGTTTAATCAATCATGCCTATATAATGAAACTTCCATAAAAGTCTCTAAATAATAAGGTCAGAGAGCTTCTGGGATGGTGAACACACAGAAGTGGTGGGAGGGTGGTGTGCCCAGAGTGGGCATGGAAGCTATGAATGTCTTTCCCCATATCTTGCCCTATGCATCTCTTCCATTTGGCTGTTCCTGAGTTGTATCCTTTACAATAAACCAGTAAAATGTTTTTCCTGAGTTCTTCAAGCTGTTCTAGCAAACTGTCAAACCTCAGAAGGGAGTCGTGGTAAATCCCTAATTTATAGCTAATCAATCCAAAAAGTTCAAGTGGCCTGGAACTTTCGACACATCTGAAGTAGAGGTGGGGCACTGAGCCATTAAACTGTGGGACCTGACAGCAAGTCCAGATACACAGTATCAGAAGTGAAGAGAATTACTGAACATTCAGTTGGTTTTGGAGGATTAGAGAATCACATAGCCCCATCCAAGCTACAAGGAACCAAAGGCTTCACAGAGACAAGTGCTCCTTCAGACAGATGTTTAGGACCTTCAGGAAATCAGACTCCTCTCTTAAATACTTGAAACAGAATAGTTGGTCTACTATAAATGAGGTTTTTACAATTTAATTCCCTCCCATTCTCGTGCAGATCTGAAATGATCTGACCAGATGGCTGGTGCTCTAAAATTCTTGGATTGCTCTCATCAGTTGATGATTTGGATTTTTTTCCTTTTTTTTTTTTTTAACCCCCTCACATGAACATGCTCCCATCAAAAGAGCTCTTTGTGCTAATGCTAATATTTCAGAGGCTCTCACAGCCTCCTGGAAGTCAGCTCAGGTCATTAAGGAACCCTAGGTTTGAGCTTCCCTGAGCCTACATGGGGCCAACATGTAGCACTGGCTAATGGGCAGGACAAGGGAATCCTTTGCCCAGGCTGCCTTGTCACCTCCACTTCTCGCACAAGTTCTCAAGGAAAGGAAGCCAGCAAAGGTATATTTTTTCAAATGACAACTATAACCACTTCTTGAATATTTTCTATGTGCCAAGCCCTGTGTGAAACATTTTATACATGTTAATGTTGTTTCAGTCTTACGTCATCTTTGTGAAGGAGTTATTTTCATCCCTATTTTCAGATGAGGAAACTAAGGTTCAAAGATTCCAATCAACCTAAATAAGACCACACAGTCAGAGAACTAAAGATGGGGGTGAAAGTTTATCATCTTAAAATTTTACTCACTGCTCCAGCAAGATCTTAAGGATAGAGATTGAGGGCCCTTGCCTTCTCTCTCCCTTGTGCCCTTAGTGAGACACTTCTACCAAAACATCCAAAAACACTTTGGTGCCTTTTTCTGTCTCTGTATTCTCTGTGAGACTATAAGCTGCTGGAAGGCAGGGGCATGTCCCGTTTACTACCCAAAGAAACAGATGGCACAGTAGCTAGGAGCCCAAGCTTAGAGTCAGACAAAGCTAGTTTTGAATTCTGACTCTACCATTTATTGGTGATTTGGCTAAGTTATTTCTCTTCCCTGAAATTCAGTTTTGTCTATAAAAATAAGGGTGGTTATAGCACCTGCCCTCAAAGAATGCCTGGCACAGAAGATGTTTAGTAAATGTGATCTATTATCTGTATTTCCAGCTACCAATACAGTGCCTGGCACAAAATAGGATCTCAGAAAATACCTAGGGAGCACAAGCCCCACTATTTATGGCTGTGACCAGCTTTCATAATAAAAAGTCCTAGGTTTTAGGGGTCCTCAGCCGCAGGACAAATTCCTGAGTTCCATGCCGAGAATCTACAGGACTTGCCAGCAAACAGCTTTCCTCTGCTTGCTTGTGAACAGTTGATGCTGAATCCACATTCAAATACTTGCTGTGCTTCCATAAGGTGAGACAGATCCCAAAATAAAGCAGAAAAGACAGAGAGAGAAAGAAAAGAAAATCACTTCCAGGAACCAGCGGCTCACAGTGAGGATGCTGACAGTAATAACAGAGGCAAGTATACTTCAGGAGAGTAACCTGCAGCTGCCCCAGGGCTGAGTGGCTGGGGCCCAATTCCCACCTGGCCTAGTGGGAAAACCCATAAAGTCATAGGTTGGTCCCCTGGTATTCCAACACATAACTACAAATCTGCCTTCAAATGAGCCCAGACCATGTATCCTAGTATCTCTTCCTTGGAGGCCTGGGGACAACAGAGACAGAAGATACTGAACTAGGATCAACATAAACTAGCCCCTTTGCCATTTTCTTAAAAATCCCCCAAAGACACCACCATCTTCTTATGCCATGTCAGAAAATCCTGTTCCTTCATCAAAAATCTCTGTAGAGCCCTAACCAGTTTGGCTAGGTGGATAGAGCATCGGCCTGTGGACTACAGTGTCCCGGGTTTGATTCCAGTAGAGAGTACATGCCCAGGTTGTGAGATCAATCCCCAGTGGGGGGCATGCAGGAGACAGCTGATCAATGATCCTCTCTTATCACTGATGTTTCTATCTCTCTCTCCCTCTTCCTTCCTCTCTGAAATCAATAAAAATATATATTTTTTAAAATCTCTGTACAGGGAGAGAAGGAGAGCATTTCTTGAGGGAAGTCTCTCCTCACCAGAAGTTCCCTTCCCCATCTAAGGCACATACTCATGTCCCATCACTGGCATTCAATAAAACAATCAGGTTGAAGGGGTAGCACTAATGGGGAAATTACCATTTAAAATCAGCAGAACCAAGAGGGCAGCATAGGTAAACACCCGTACTTGCTGCCTCCTACAACCACATCAAAATTACAACTAAAATACACAACAACTATTATCCAGAAAGGTGGGGAAAGCTGGCTGAATGGAAGTACTACAACTAGAGAGGTAAAGAAGAAGGTGCATTGAGACTGGTAGGAGGTGCAGAGGTATGGAAGGGGCTGGCACCCAGGTATGCCACGTTTGAAATCGAGAGGGAGATACAAGCTCCCACTTGCTCTGAGCACCAGTGCTAGGCGAGACTCAGGGGGACCCAGACACATACAGGAAGAAATTAGACTGTCTAGTATCAGGGCAGGAACTCAGGGGCAGCTTTCTTTCAGACTGAGGTGCTTGCAAGGGTCATTGTTCCTGTGCTGGGACCTCCCCAGTGTAGGGCTGACTGGCAGCCATTGCTGTTTGCTCCTCCCTGGAGATTCCCTGAGACCCCACCCTACCCAATTTACAACTCCACCCAAGCTGTGCTCAGTGGCTTTTGCATATGAATGGCCCATCTTTTCTCAGCCTAAGATTTGTCAGACAAGCTGCAGCTGGGTCAGGGAGCCCCAAAAGCTATCAAAAGAAGGCTCAAGGCCCCACCAGCACCAGTCTGCCTTGCTTCACAGCTGGGCCTTATCTAATCACTTCCAAACCCAATACAAAGGGGAAGAATCTGAAGATCTCTCTGTAGCTCCTGCTGGGTGGCCTCAGGCAGTGGCTGACTTTGCACCTCCTTGGAGATCCAAAAGCCAGTGTACCCAGTGGTTAGTGTGAGACCATACCAGATTATAACTCTTCACATCCATAAGTGACACACTCAAGGGGCAGATTTGGTCACCAACAAAGCCCCATTGAAGCAAGTCCTGCCCCATAAGAGTGTCTCCTGCATAGCAGTTCTTCCATTGTAAAGATAGCTGGTCCTCACAACCAACTGTCCTGGAGGTCAATTCCCCCCAGTGATATCAACAGCAATCAAGGCTCAACTACAACAAGATTGTGCACACAGCCTACAAAGGGTGCACCAGGAGTGTCCACCTCAGGTAACTGGGGAGGCTGAGCCACTGGGCCTTACAGGACACCTACCACACAAGGCCACTCTGTCAACTCAAGGAGACTTAGCAGCTACCCAATACATATAAACAAACACAGGGAAGCAGCCAAAATGCCGAGACAAAGAAACATATCATAAATGAAAGAAATAAAAGAAAGCAAACTACTGGATATAGAGTTCAAAACCAATTATAAGGTTACTCAAGAATCTTCTAGAAACCTCAAAGGAACTTAGTGAGACCTTCAAGAATCTTACTGAGAATACCAAAAAAATGGAAAAGAACCAGTCAGAAATTACTAGTAAATATACACTGACTCAAATAAAGAATAATGTACAGAGATCCAACAGTAGACTAGAGCAGTGATCAGCAAACTGCGGCTCATGAGCCACATGTGGTTTGTGACCCGCAGTTTGCTGCTCGGTTGACTAATAAGTTTGCTGACCACTGGGATAGGGGCTTAATCATAAGAAACAACAATAGCCTGTAATTATTGAAATCAAGAGTTTAGGTCAGTGGTCAACAGAGTGGCAATAGTGGCTCGTGTGCCGCATGTGGCTCACGAGCCACAGTTTGCTGACCACTGGACTAGAGGATACCAAGAATCAAGTCAAAAATTTGAAATTAAGGGAAGCAAAAAACACCCAACCAGAAAAGAAAAAAGAACCCAAAAATATGAAGATAACGTAAGGAGCCTCTGGAACAACTTCAGACGTACCAACATCCAAATTTGGGGTGCCAGAAGGAGAAAGAGAGCAAGATATTGAAAACCTATTTGAAGAAATAATTATTGAAAACTTCCCCTACCTGGTGAAAGAAACACACTTATAAGTCCAGGAAGTGCAGAGAAGCCCAAAGAGGACCACACCAAGACACATCATAATTAAAATGCCAAGGGGAAAAAGACAAAGAGAGAATCTTAAAAGCAGCAAGAGAAAAGCAGTTACCTACAAGGGAGTGCTCATACCACTGTCGGTTGACTTCTCAACAGAAACTATGCAGGCCAGAAAGGAGTGGCAAGAAATACTCTAAGTTATGAATAGCAAGAACCTACAAATAAAACCAAGATTACTCTACCCAGCAAAGCTATCATTCAGAATTGAAGGTCAGATAAAGAGCTTCACAGATAAGAAAAAGCTAAAGGAGTTCATCACAACCAAACCCTTCAGCATTATATGAAATGCTGAAAGGTATTCTTTAAGAGGAGGAGGAAGAAGAAAAAGGTAAAGATAAAAATTATGAACAACAAATACATATCTATCAACAAGTGAATCTAAAAATCAAATGAGTAAAAAATCTGATGAACAGAATAAACTAGTGAATGTAATAGAATCAGAAGCATGGAAATAGAGCAGACTGATAATTCTGGGGGAGAGGGTGTGAGGAGGGTGCAGGAAGAGATTGTACAAAGATCTTATATGCATATATGCAGTACCTATGGACGTGGACAGTGGGGTGGCGAGAGCCTGGGATGGGGTGGGAACCAGATAGAGGAGAGCTATGGGGGGAGGACATCTGTAATAATTTGAACAATAACGATTTTTTTAAATACAGCACAGTGAAAAGTTTTTTTAAAAAATCAGCACTTCAAAAAAATAAAATAATAACTGCTATGGACTGAGTGATGTCTTCATGTCAAGAATCCTCACAATAATCACTGCAGGAGATATGGCATACATTTCCCCAATGCCATCAATGGTGAAACTAAAGGGCAAAAGGATTTAAACCCAGAACAAGCTGAATCTAAAATCAGTCCCCTTAACTACTAAATTATGCTATCTCCCCATTATTCACCCGTTAAACAAGTTGCCAGGACTGGCTATATTAACTTTTAGATAGCTGTGTTAGAAGCTCCCAGGCAGCATTCAGAATGTGGTGAACTAAATAGTATACTCTGATTGAAGGCAAGTGCTAGCTATCCACACAGACCACTAAGAAGTAAATTTCCTACCAACAGACATGCATGCAAAACCTTCTCAATATACACACCAAACACCTCAATCCTATACCAGGGCCTAAGAGAATTTATCTATCTCCATTGGTCAGACTTTCCAGTACTCTTAAGATTGGGCATACACTACTGAAACCAGAGTTGCTTTGTCCCCTGGGTTGTAGTGCTTAAGTGTCTATGTTCAACAGAACACACCAACCTTCATGACAGTTTCTAGGGAATTTGGGGCAGAATAATTTATGAAGGGCTCTTGAGAAACTAGAAAACAAAGAGAGATGTCAATGGGGTATCAAGGTAGATGTAAAAATCAATGCTCCACTCTTAATTCTTCAGGAGGCACTCAGAGCCCTCAGCCTGCCCTTGTCATACATACTCTGGTTCTCCATCCCCAAGGCTACAGAGGGAGCTCTTTGTTTAGTCATTAACAGTAGCACTACTGGCCAGAAGGCTGGGCAAGGGCCCTAGATTAGAACTATCAAGCTTGTTCTGCAATGCAGACCAGGGCCTTTACGGGTGCCACAAAATTAGAGAGGGCAGGAATGGGAGCCACAAGATATTGATCTCCATCTGCTCTAGGCACTTGCCTAGTTGAAGTGGTACAAGCACTTTTAACCACATAAAACTAGTAGATACAGCCTACATCTTCTACTCCCTATCCTGAAAACTCCTCTAGTTTTAGTCTTCAAGGACCAGTGGGCTCAGTTCTCAAGGAAGCTAGGGGAAGGCAAGCAGAAATTAGGTCTGCTGAACTCAGTACCTCTGTTCCTGAAACTTCCCTCTACTAATACCATTAGTTTCTACTTGGCTTTCTTGGTGCTTCATCACTTCTGTAGCAACAACTACTCCTATGCAAGCCCAGCAGGAGTGATATTATCACCAGAAAGTTGGCTGGCACAGCAAATGCTGTCCTTGCCAGCACAGCAGCAATGGAGGCAGAGAGGATATGGTGATGAATATCGGCAAGGAACTGATGCAACTATACTGTGGCAGCTGCCAGGGCTTACCATCTACCTTACCACAGTACAGAATACAAACACCTACTCCTCAGAACAGGCCCAAGTGTCAGAATAGTAGAACAAGGACAGCTGGGACTAGGACAAGTGGGAGGAAGGTAGGTCTAGGCTATAGGATCAATGACATAGGACAAGTTAGCTGAATAACATAGGTCAAATTATATAACCTCTCTGAGCCTCAATGCTTTTATAGGAAAATAAAGATAATAATAGGTCCTATTATATGAATATTGAACAAGATTATACACATGAAGCACCTAACACAGTACCTGAATATGATAAACACAATTGCTGGCTACTTTCATCATTATTATTCTCTCCCTCTCTTTTTTTTAACCCTCACCTGAGAACATTTTCATTGATTTTTAGAGAGAGGGGAAGGGAAAGGGAGGGAGGGAAAGGAAAAAAGAGACAGAAACATTGATTGGCTGCCTCCCGCATAAGCCCTGACCAGGGCTGGAATCAAACCTACAGCTTAGGTATGTGCCCTGATAGGGAATCAAAATCGTGACATTTCATTGTACAGGATAAGATCCAACCAACTGAGCCACACCATCCAGGGCTTTCATTATTATTTTAAGCCCTGAGCTGGGCTCAAAAAAGGGTTAGAAAGTTGTTCTTTCTGAGGATGCCCCATTTAAAAACCAGGCCAGGATCAGCCCCTGTTTCTTGGCACAGGTTCCTTTTGCAAAAGAACACTCCTGCCCTGCACCAGTGCTCAGGACTCTCCTGTGAACAATATTTCAGCAGCACTGAGCCGAGCAGAAGAGCCCAAAATAGCATCTGCAGAGCAAGGCACATGTCACTGCCTCTCCTGTGCTTCAGAAGTGCAAGGAAAGAACGTTTTCAATCACTTGCTCAGAAAGCTTGGCCACCCACCACCTGCCTTCCTTCCAGGGCACTTAGAGGCTGAAATCTCTGTTCTGCTGGAAAATGAAGGTCCCTAAGCCCTGCAGCAGCAGCTACCACTGTGATGGACCACACTGTTCCCCCTCCAGTGGGCCAAAGAGTGGCTGCTCCTTCAAAGAAACCCTGTGGGGACAAAGGACATATCCAATTTGAATTTAGAGTGTTTTATGGGGGCAGGGCGGGCTTGGTACCTGGCCGAAGGTCTTGCCACTCATGGCTCGGGTGAAACACCTCCAGGACTTCAGGGTCCAGCTCCTTCTCTGCTGTGGTTTCCTTTCTCTCTGTTTCTTTGGTGGTGCTCTTCTCTGGATTGGTCAGCGCAAATTCCTTCAGAGGAAAAAACACAGAGCATGACCAAAAAAACACAGCTAAGCACCAGGCAAGCAGAAAGAAAATGGCCTGGGGTAGTACTCTCTCCCTCTCTGCTCCTCTTCCCTTCCCCAGCCCTCTTTGGACCCTTCATGAGGTTAGCCTCAGAACCAATATAAGTGAGACAATACAGCTAAATGAACACAGTACATGTTGCATGTATACAGCATTTTTGTACATGCATACAGAAAAAGTCCACAAAGTTCCATAATATCTCCAGGAGGTTAAGAAAACCTACTGGGAACAGAGGTTGGGAAAAAGAGATAATAAGAGCCTTTTACTTTTTACTTGATATGCTACTCTACACTGTTTGATGTTTAAAATTCATATCTATGCCCTGTCTGGTTTGGCTCAGTGGATGGAGTGTGGGCCTGTGGACTGAAAGGTCCCAGATTTGATTCCAGTCAAGGGCACATGCCCGGGTTTCGGACTTGATCCCCAGTATGGGACGTGCAGGAGGCAGCCGATCGATGATTCTCTCTCATCATTGATGTTTCTATCTCATTCTCCCTCTCCTTTCCTCTCTGAAATCAATAAATATATATTAAAAAATAAAATAAAATGCATATCTATTACTCTTACAATTTAAATATATATATATATATATATATATATACATATATATATATAAAGAAAGAAAAAAAACACATAAACTGGAGATAAGGCCTCAAATGGCCACCCCAGATGTTCAAAAGCTGGCAGCTAAGGCCCAATTGATTCCTAAACAGCCTGCCTAGTATGGCACAGAAAGGACCTGGCAATTCCTTAGGGTTCCTACTGGACATAAATGAAGACTTGGGACATTCTAACACATGTGTAAGGGGTTGGGCTGAGGTAGGAAGAAGCCAGGATTGGAAACCTCTTCATAAAACCTGTTTCCTTCCACCCAACAGAGAGCATGGAGAATTAATGAGATGGTGTCAATGGAGCTGAGGAGATAAAGATGCAAGATAAACCAAGTATTTTTCATTTTGCTCCTTCCCAGCCTTCCTGTCCGATTTTTTTTTTTTTTAAATATATTTTATTGATTTTTCACAGAGAGGAAGGAAGAGAGAGAGAAAGTCAGAAACATCGATGAGAGAGAGACATCAATGAGAGAGAGACATCAATCAGCCGCCTCCTGCACGCCCCACAGTGGAGATGTGCCCGCAAGCAAGGCACATGCCCCCAACCGGAATCGAACCTGGGACCTTTCAGTCCGCAGGCCGACGCTCTATCCACTGAGCCAAACCAGTCTCGGCCCTGTCCGATTTTTAAACCTCTTCTTGCATAAAAGCAGTAAGGCCTCGGGAAACTGGAACCAGAGGGTTTCAGACCTCTGGGAAATTACATTTAGGAGGACAAGGAGGAAACCACACTACCATGCAGAGATGTTATTTCAGCCCTCCCACCTCCCCCCCCCATAATCACTTTTCCTATATCTCCTAATTCTTCCACTAATAATAAGTATATTTCATGGATTCCTCTTATGAACCCAAATCTGTGCTAGTTACTTTACATAAATTTCATTTTTGTTTCCAACAATTCTAACCCTGAATTGGGAGGTAACAATGCATATCTTTCAAGCAGTGCCCCAGCTCCAGATATGCATCCCCACCTGCCAGGGTCTCTTAGCTCCCATCTTTAATTAGATGTCAGAGGAAAGGTTAAGTTGTTAAGGTGTTGATGATAACAATGTAAAGCCTGAGGATTTCACATTTTAACAAGAAATAAAGGCATGACATTCAGATGGCAGGATTTTAGATCTTGTTAAGAACTGGAAAGGAAACTATCTTGGGCAAGAAGAGGCTTTTAAAATATGTCATAAGTAATGAGACACACTCACTATAGCATAATAGTTAAGAACTCAAACTCTGCATAAGATCACCTAAAATTCAAATCCCAGTTTCTTGTGACACCAGAAAAGTTAATTAACTTTCTAAGCATCAGTTTCAACATTTGTGATGTGGCGATAATAACATCTAGCTCGTACATCAAATGAAGTACTACCTTGTAAACCATTAGCCCTCTGTACACAGTAGCTATTGTTATTATTTATAAAGGTAGTCATAGTTTCCAGGTTAGATGAGTCTGTGCTTTGATATCCAACAGAAACTATACTATATCGCATCATTTAGGCAAGTCAGGTTTGGGTTGTGGTCACCTAGGCAGCCTGGCCCCACAAACCTCACGTACCCCTTCAACTTGAAGTTTGCACAAATCTGAGCTCAAAAGAAAACTAGGAATAGAAAAGAAAATGTGCTTGTCATACTAAACAGCAGACAGACTAGCATGTGGCATCCTGCATTCTGAAGGCATGGACATCAAGCTTCCAACAGCTGAGTTTCTGAGAACAGACTCTGTCAGCCTCTTTCACCACTATATCCTCCATGCCTAGTTTGTAATCACAGAACAAAGGAAGGAAGGAACGCCTCCCTCCCCCCTCTCACAAACAGGTATGTCTTTTGGATGCCTTGGACTAAGACAAACCCAAATTAGCTGAGTCTGCTGAAAGCCAGGTACTAGCCACACATTCCAGAAAGACCACCTTGTCCATTAAGTATCCAGAGCCTTTTTTTTCCCCCTAGATTTTTAAAATAAGGTTATCAGAGTAGGTTCAAGCAGGAGGGTTAGGAGAATCATGAAACACTGAGACACATGCTTCAAGTCTGTGGACAAACACTTTTGCAACAATCCTGTCACTACTCAAAATGTTTTTCCCATTTTCTCTTGCTATCACTTCTGAACCAGACGTTAAGCCACAGCTACACGTACATGTGCACACACAGAGAGTCTATCATTATTTTACAGCATACCTCAGTTTTTTAGTGGGGGAATTACAAAATTGATGCTCCCCTATCTGATAACCCAATCTGGCTCAGAGTAACTTTGGGCTGTTTGCCCAAATCACATCTGGCAAACACTGACAGAGGTTCATTCATATGAATATACCATAAGTTAGTCAGTTCAAGAAAGAAATTGCATAAAAGGTTTTGAGGAAAAGCAACATCATAGGGATGAGCTTATAATGATAATAGCAGCTACCATTTATAAGCCCTTACCATATGCCCAGCACTGGGCTAACATACCTTTTGTGCCTCACAACTCGTCCAAGTTCCATCTGTGATGCACATACATTTATGCCCTTTTTACAGATGAGTGTGGACATGGGGCTTGTGCAAAATCACACTGCTGGGTAAAGCAGAGCTGAGATTTAAGGTCAGGACTGCCTGGTTCCAAAGCCCAGGCATAATTTCTGACTCACTTCTATGTCATGTGTCCTAATGGTT
Organism: Lasiurus cinereus; assembly: GCA_011751065.1. NCBI lineage: Eukaryota > Metazoa > Chordata > Mammalia > Chiroptera > Vespertilionidae > Lasiurus > Lasiurus cinereus. The sequence goes on along the minus strand of JAAGEH010000293.1, from coordinate 1,464,360 downwards.
GTGCCCTGGATACTGAGGAAATGAAGTGAGGGCAATGAGATTAACTTAGAATGTCTCTCAGCATAGCCCCCTTGCCAAGGGAGGGTTTTCAAGGACCAAGTGAGAAACCACACTCTCAACAAAAGAACAAGCAAGACTAGCCTCTTTCTGCCTGGGCAGTGTCTTGAACAAGAGAGAAAGACCAAGAGGTAAGAAAAGTCAGATAGTCCTTGGTCAGCTCTGAAGTAAATCCCATGCTCTGGTGTCCTCTCAGCTGGTTTCTTAGGGCTCCCTTCCATGCTGAATCTTCAGTCCTCTCTTCTCCCAGCCACCATCACTCCAAATACCAATTTCTTCTCAACTGACTGCAAGAAATCCCAGCTAAGGTGTTAGCTGACAACAGCTTACTATGTCACACTTCCTTGCACTTGTATCTGAATAAGAAATTCTTAAATATCAAAGACTTCAAGATCCAAGAGAATGAACGAATTTCTAATGGTAGGTTGATAGATGCTGTGTTAGAGACAGACTGCCAGGGCAAGATTTTGGGACAGGAGTATGTCTGACAGATCCCTAAATTAAACCCTAGAAGCAGCCACCCCCTTCCTAAAAATAATAGTTGACATTTACTGACCATCCATTGACTTGACTGTGCCAATTTCAAATGTTAGGTACTTTATTTATAATCACATTTGATCTACATTAAAATCTTAAGAGGAACATACCAACCTTGTTTTATTAGATAAGAAAACAAAGCTTGGAAATGGTCAAAGTGCCAAAAGGATGTTTCCAAGGTCTTCTGTTCCTTCCACTGGGTTCCACTACCTCCCTCATTATTCCTCTTATTCAGATACACACAACTATATCACTTCAGCATCCACACAGACCTAAGATCTGGCACCTCAGGTGGCACAGCAAGAGCCAGGAAGGGAGGCTGACTCCAGATCATGCCCTGATACACTCAGCCAACTTTTCCTGGGTGACCATTAACCTTCACAAATGCCCTCAGGGATAATAATTCCAGGTCTCCAGGAACATTGAACTCTGAAAAAGTGGATCATGACCATTCCCATTTCCCCCATTAAGCATTTTCACTGTTGTGAAGGTGGCTAGCTATATAATTTGGATTTTAAATGCCCCATCAGGGCAGCAATTTTTATGGTATGAGAGAAAAGATGCTTCAACTCCTACTTGTGCTTAGCACATGATGAAAGATGATGACAAATTGATATAGTTTAGGAACAGGCATAAGGATAAAAGCAGCTTCTGGTGATGAAAGCCAGTATTAACATTTTTCTGAAACTAGACTCAATAGAACATATATATATGGGCCAGAATAATTATGGATCTGAAAGTTTATCTATTTGGTTGGGCTTGTATCCAAAAGAGACTTACTGATACACAGTCCTTAAATAAATCCATTAGTATGCTTTTGTTAATTGTATATCTGCTAAAGCTCACAATGGGAGCACCCGGATCCTTGTGAGATGCAGTTTTGGGGTAGGGGAAATAACCCTGATCTCCTGAGACACTTGGGTGCTTTTCTAGTCAGGTCAAAGACAGCTACAACCCTCAGGCTGTGGCCAGTCCTATCATCAGGAGTCAATAGGATCTTATTCTCATTTTTCTTGGAGACCAAAACCCAACAAGATTAGTCAGAGGACATTAAAAGTTCAAAAGGATTCAAGACTCCTAACTATATGTTGTCTCCTGCTCCTCAAAGTGGGGAGAAATGCAGAGAGAAAACTAATTACTTCAGAGAGAAGGTGGAAGCTTGCCACAAGTCAGAGGTGAACTTCAGCTGAGCTGGATTGTTATTAAATTCATCTCATTTGTCATTTGCACTTCAAGCCCTCTTGCTCCAAAGCTTCCAGCACTTTACCCACCATTTAGTGGGAGCCCCTGGGGTTAGAAAAGGTGACCAGCAGTGGGTGAAGCTGTCAGAACTGACAAGCAAGACTTCCCAAGGAAGAGAAAAGAGAGGGCACTGGAAGATAGTCATGGGCAGGCTATTATTGAGGAGGGCAGGGGAAATAGAGCCAGAAGCCTGCTCAAGCTCAGGACTTTCTTGGGCATTTTGCTCCTGCCTGTGGCAAAAACAGGAACCCTAAGCAATGGGGTCTTTGTTAATAAAGAGAGGCTGGAAAGAGGACACAGAGTTACAGATAGATTTGAGAAAGCACAGGAAGAGAGAAGTAGAGAAAGAACCATTCTTACATGGTGCTCACCATACAATCAGCCAACTTTGGAGATAATCTCGACCTTCCCAACTCTGCTACAAACTAGTTGTAGATTTTGGCCAAGTTATTTAAAATCTCTGAATCTTAATCTCCTCCTTCTCAAAATGAAGATAATAATTGTAGTTGTCTATTTCATAGTATTATTGGGGGGGAGGGGTAAATGATAATAGACATAAAGCACTTAATGAATGACAATGCCTAGTATATGGTAAGTTTATTATTAGTAAAACTAGAGGCCCACTGCATGAAATTCATGTAAGGGGCTTGGCCCCTGCCACCACGGTGGCTGCCTCAGCCCCCACCACCACTGCAGCCGCCTCTGCTTCGGCCCCCTCTGCCTTGGCTCCCACAGCCACGGCTTGGTTCGGAAGGTCATCCGAAAGGACGTCTGGTCTAATTAGCATATTGTGCTTTTATTATTACAGATTATTATCATCATCACCACCATACATTCCCCAAAGGGAAACTATATCATGAACTTTAAACAGAGGCAAGAGAATTCAGAGATAGAGGGAAAGAAATACACAGACTCCATGACTCAGTGCTGGCCACATTCTTATAAGAAACATAAAAGGTCATCCCACTTCCCCAGCAGCTCTGGTGGCAGAGAGGCTTTTTTGGACCCAACAAGGATCCCTCCTGTGATAAGGTACTTACTTGAGTCTGATGACTGAAGCAGAAGGTGAAGCAGGAGGCTATCAGTAGTCCAAGCAACATGCCCAGAGGAGCCATCCTAGATAGGGGCAGGCCCTGAAGAGGCATAAGGAGACCTGATGAATATAAACACAGAAAACAGAAGATCAATAGGAAGCTGGTTCCTAATTCCCTGATGCCTGATCCCCCAGCATTGTGATTCCTATGATGTCAATAAATGTGAGACATTTCCCACATAGAGGTATTATACGTCTTCTACCACAGGAATAGATCAATGTGAATGAAGCCTCCATCTCCGATAAGGAGTCCAACCATCCAAGCGGAGACATGCCTTTGTTGGAACTGAGCCACCAGAACTCTTACATGAGCTATAATAGCTCTGGTCCCTTCCTTCCTCATTATCAACTTCTTATCAGGCTGAAATGAGTGATAAGGAAAAAAGAAACTAACACTTGATTGGTATGTGGGCAGCATGGGCCCAAATCTGCATAAGCCTTTATAACCATCGACTTCTAAACCATACCTGCAGTTATACCTGAAGACAGATGTCATCAGCATCCCTAAACCAACATAGTTCAATATTCTCAAGCTACAAAGCTTTTCACATCACTTTTCAAACAGCCAGACAAATAAAAGTATAGGCCCTAGTAGCTGTTGAAATGAAAATGACACAAAAATGAAAAAATATCCCATGTTCATGGATTGGAGAGTTAAAGTTACAATACTACCAAAGCAATATGCAGATTCAATGCAATCCCTATCAAAATTCCAATGATTTTTTTTTTTTTACAGAAGTGAAGAAAACTATCCTAAAATATATGTGGAATTGCACAACAGCCAAAAAAATCTTGGGAAAAAAAAAAAGTTGGAGGACTCACACTTCCTGATTCAAAACTTACTATAAAGCTATAGTAATGAAAACAGTATGGTACTGCATGAAGACAGATATATGAACCAATGTAATACAATCCAGAGCCCCAAAATAACCACATATATGGTCAATTATTTTCATCAAGGTTGCCAAGAACATTCAATACAGAAAGAACAGACTCTCCAACAAACTATCCTGGGACAAGTGGATATCCACATGCAAAAGTATGAAGTGGACAGCCCTGGTCTATGTAGCTCAGCTGGATGGGCATTGTCCCATGTACTGAAAGACTGCTGGTTTGATTCCCAATCAGGGCGCATGCCAGGGTTATAGGCTCAATCCCTGGTATGGGGCATATGGGAGACAGTCAATTGATATGGCTCTCACATACTTGTTTCTCTACCTCCTCCCTCTCCTTTCTGCTCTCTCTAAAAATCAATTTTAAAAATCTTTAAAAGGAAAAAAAAAAATGAAGTGGACCCTTCCCTTACATACAAAAAAGTAACTCAAAATGTGTTAATGGCCCTGTGACCCAGTTGGTTGGGCATCATCCCGTGTACCAAAAGGTATGGGTTCAATTCCTGGTCAGGGCACATGCCTGGGTTGTGGGCTTGATACCAGGCTCAATCCCTGGTTGGGGATGTGCAGGAGACAGCTAATCCATGTTCTGCTCTCACATCAATGTGTGTCTCTGTCTTTCTCTAAAAATCAGTAACAGAAATCTTTAAAAAGTAACTCAAAATGGATGAAAGACCTAAATTTAAAAAGAAAACATAGAGGAAATCTTAATAACCTTAGATTTGGCAATTTCTTAAATATTACACCAAAAACATATGAAATAAAAGAAAAAAATAGATAAACTAAACTCCATCAAAATTAAAATACTTTGCCGAAAACGGTTTGACTCAGTGGATAGAGCATCAGCCTGAGGACTGAAAGGTCCCACGTTCGATTCCAGTAAAGGGCATGTACCTTGGTTGCGGGCACATCCCCAGTGGGGGTTGTGCAGGAGGCAGCTGATTGCTGTCTCTCTCTCATCGATGTTTCTCTCTATCCCTCTCCCTTCCTCTCTGTAAAAAATCAATAAAATATATTTTTAAAAAATAAGATATTTTTGTATGTCAAAGGACAATATCAAGAGAATGAAAAGACAACCCACAAAATGGGAGAAAATATTTGCAAATCACATATCTGGTCAAAATTTAATACCCAGAATATATGAACAGCTCAAGAAAAAAAGACAAGCAACCCAAATTAAAATGGGCAAAGGATCTTCTCCAAAAAAGATACACAAATGCCAACGGAGATATGAAAAGATTATCAATATAACTGAGGAAATACAAACCAAAGCCACAATTGGATAACACTTTAAATCCACTACAATTAAACAACAATAATAAAAAAAAAAGCAATCAATGTTAACAAGGATATAGAGAAAGTGAAACTCTTAGACATTGCTGGTGGGAATACAAAATGGTACCGCTGCTATGGGACACAATTTGGTAGTTTCCCAAAAATCTAAGCATAGAATTACCATATGATCCAGCAATTCCACCATAGGTATATATTCTACCCAAAAGATATGAAAATAGTGACAAACAGATACTTCCATGTGAATGTTAACAGCATTATTCACAATAGCTAAAAGGTGGAAATAGGTAAGAGATGTCTTCCACAGAGTGAAGGAATGACAGCATAGGAAACCAGGATGGTTGTCCTCTGAGTTTCAACCCCAGAGTCCCCCCAATCCTAAATTCTACTCATACAGCTCCAGTCCACTCTGCCCTCCCTCTGCCAGAGCCCAAAGATCAAACCCACAACCTTGGTGTGTTGAAACAATGCTCTAGTCCAGTGTTCGGCAAACTGCGGCTCGCGAGCCACATGTGGATTGTAAGGCATTACCCTTAGCCAGAAGTTTTGACTTCAGGTTAAAGAAATTAGTACACTATTAAAATGTTTTTTAAGTGTTTTTCCCGAAGGCAGTGGTCGGCAAACTCAATCAACAGAGTGGAAACCGCGGCTCTAGAGCCGCAGTTTGCCAACCACTGCTCTAGTCTAACCAACTGAGCTACAGGGCCAGTTGCATTTCAGCTTTAGGCCCAGATAAGCAACAAAACCAGCCACAGCTGACATCAAGACCAGCTGCACTGAATAATGTTCCCCCTACCCTAGTGCTGGCCAATCTATCAGTGGAAACAGACCCGGAGAGGACATACTGTACCTATAAAAGTGCTGAATAATCTATTAAGATCCTTCCCTGGAGCCTCTCCTAATTTCTCTGCCCTTAAAACCCTTAGGATGGAGGACCCACTGCACTCTTCCTCCCAAGAGCATGCCTGTGCCTTTCCTTCTCCCTCCCACCCCCTTGTCTTCCCCAGGCACATTACCATTAGCTTCCTCACTCCTAAGCTCCAAGGGCTCTTCCTTTACCTCCAAAACTCATTTCCTAAGCTCATTTCTTCTATGAATTACTTCTTTTATCTCTAATTTAGCAAATAAATGTTCTCTTACAGTTAAACAAAATAAACCCCCCAAAAGGTGGAAATAACCCAAGTATCCATCAACAGGTAAATGTATTTTTGTGTTGTTGTTTTTCCTCTCCCAAGAATATTTTTCCATTGATTTTAGAGAGAGTGGAAAGGAGGAAGTGAGGGAGGAGAGAGAAAGGGGGAGAAAGAAAGAGAGAAACATAAGTTGACTGCCTCCCACATGCACCCCTATCAGGGTCGGGGATTAAACCTGCAACCTAGGCATGTACTCTTGACTGGCAATCAAACCCACAATCCTCTGGCACAGGGGACAATGCTCTAACCACTTAGAAACACCAGCCAGGGCTGATTGTATATTTTTTAATGTGGTATATACATACAATGGAATATTATTCAGCCATAAACAGAATGAAATTCTAACTCATATTTCAACATGAATGACCTTGAAAACAATATGCCAAGTGAAATAATATAGACATAAAATGACAGATGCTATAAGATTCTACTTATATTAAATATCTAGAATAGGCAAATTCAGAGAAATAGAAAGTAGATTACAGGTTACCAGGGGAGTTATAGGGTTCAGAGTTTCTGTTTGAAGTGGTGGAAAAATTTGGTCAGTAAACTAGATTGGAAGTCAAGAGAACTAATTCAAACTGGCAAATAATCTAAGAAAGGCAGAATGAAAAACAAAATAAAAAGACCAAAAAAAGAAAAAAAGACTTAGAAAAATTCAGCACATCAGTATTAGCCCAGACCCTTTTAAAAGGTGTGCTGCCCTAGAGCTTGGCTCAGTGGATAGAGCATCGGCCTGCGGAATGCAGTGTCACTCGTTTGATCCCAGTTAAGGGCATATGCCTGGGTTGTGGGCTTGATCCTCAGTACGGAGTGTGCAGGAGGCAGTTGATCAATGATTCCCTCTCATCACTGATGTTTCTCTATCCCTCTCCCTTCCTCTCTGAAATCAATAAAAATATATTTTAAAAAAATATCCTATTCCTAAGTAGAAACAACAAAACTTTAAAAAATAAATAAAAGGTTTTTGCATTGATCACTCAAACCCAATATACCGCATTAGGCAATTTACTCAATAGAGGCTTAATTATGGGAAAACATTTCTTAAGAGTACGATGTTTACCTTTTCTCTTCCCTGTTCCTACCACACTTTTCCATGTTCCACCTCAATAAATTGGTCCTATGACATAATTGGACAAAAGCCCTGCCTGCATCCATTCCTAGAAGTTATTACCCACTTGACCAGCCAACCCTTTCACCCCTTTTCAGGGGTAGACAGAAACTTTCGCTAAGGACATCTGGAACTATGAAAGAAAAAACAGCCCTCCTGGACCAGCATTATGCTAAAAAAGCACAGCCAAACGGAAAAGCAAAGGCTTGGGTGCTATAAATAACTGCTACACTCACCCAGCAGCAAAAGCATTTGCTTTCTGCCAGTTCCTCCCCTCTTTTTTGTGGACAAAATGGATCGGCTGAGTGCCACATGAGCTTCCCTCAGCAACCTGGCTCCCTGGGGCACCAATCACACTGAAAGACAGGGAATGAGTTCACAGCATGGCACTAGGTTCTGGACAGATGCCTGGCCATGTCTCGTTGTGAGGAGGGTGGGGGACCAGGCTAGATGATGATAAACAAGGGGACGAGGTTTCCACAACAGGAGTGAGAAGGATGGAAAGGGAGATAGGTTCCAAGATACCCGGTGGCCTTGACTGTGGGGAAAAGGGAATAAAAAAACGAAAGTAGAGACTCACAACATTATGAGGACAATATATAATAAAAGAGAACAAAGAATATCCCAAAGTCACAGATTTCCTGTCCCCTACATGCGATTGTTCATATATATATATATATGTACACACACAGTTAGATGCTCCCTCCTGATAGTAATAAACACTGAAACTGGTTCTGAGGGAAAAGATGAGGAGGAAGAGATAAATGAGAATAAAGAAGTCAAGGGCAAAAAAGAGAAATGAACAGGAGTAGGAGGCCCAGAAGGGTCAGAGGAAGAAGAAACCGGGGGCAAATGATTCACAAACAGCAGCTTCCCCACTCCTAGAGTGGGAAGAAGAGTGGGGGAAAAGAGAAATGGCAGCTTCTATTCCCCCCCCCACACACACACACACACATTTACACTCTCAGAAGCATTTTCTGCCAATACTAAGAATGAGATCAATTGCAAATGGATCCTTCATTTCCACCTGACCAATGAATGCACTGCCTCCATATATTTTTTCCATGAAACAGGGAGAGAAGAATATGGAGGGTGAGGAGGTGCATGGGAGAAGTGAGGCTGGGAGAAAAGTGTGACACAATTTCCCAAGCTTTGCAGGTGGGCACCGGAGGGTAAGTAGGTGTGGGTAATGGTGTCCTCTATCCTAAGACTTGCCCTACATCCATGTCACCTGGTCTCCTCCTTATTCAGGATACAGCAGGTGGAGAGCAAATATTCTTTTTCCTGCGCTTTATGCTAGGGATAGAGGGAAAGAGGAAAATGGGAAATGGCACACAGACATGTTCTGCCAGGATGGTTCACCACCTCAAGCAGAGACCTAGATAGCAACAGCAACAAAAGAAAACCTAAGACCCTGACAAAAATAAAGCCAAAGTCATGGCATCCCATTGAGGCATAATTTGGCACTCAGCCCGAGGTTAACGCCCTCCCCAAACCACTCATCATCCATTAACCCTGGGTTCACCTAATCATCTGCCCCTGCACACCAGCAGAACAAATCCTCCCATCCGTCATCCTTGGCTCTCAATTGAGGACAGACCTATACCTTTACATTTATGTCCTTCTTCTAACTTAAAACACTATCATTCAATACAAGAAAAGGGAACATATTTCCATGTTCCATTGGTAATTTTTTCCTTAAATATTCTTGGACTTTAGAACAAAAGAGATAATAGGGTACTTGAGATGACCATTTTCCTCTCAAAACTGCCCATTGGTAGGCTGTATCTCTACTTAAAGCTGGATATTCTCAGCCATCTGAATTGCCAGTTTACTGCAGCCAGGGCAGATGATAGGGAAATGGTGAGAGGCAGCCCATGGACTGGCTAGCCCTTATCTCCCTTGGCGCCTCATGTCCTCCACACAAGGGAGGAGACTGGGTCCTATGTAAATAAGACATCTTCCCCTAACTTTTGTCTTCTCTCAAGGCAAGAAAGTATGTTGGAAGCCAACAAAGGGAGGAAGACTGGGAATGCTGGCAGACCCCACGGACAGTGACTGCTCTCCAGTCTCAGGGCTGGACCACAGGGAGAACATGAAAAGGTCACAAGTATCCTCAGCAGGCAGAGCCATCTCAGCAGCCTGCCTAGGAGCACTTGGAACTCCATCTTATAAAATGTACACATCCTTAACCTACAGTGTATGTCCATGTATTTGTTTCTCTAATTCTTTTGGGAAAAGTAAAAGAGCAAGAATTCCTACATTCATCTTATAAGGAAAAAATTAAAGCAAAGAGATAAAACCATTAGGCAGAAAGTATAGTACCTGGATTTAAAATTAGACCTAAGGCCAATTCCTGGCTCTGCCAATACCTAGCTATGTGGCCTTGAATACTACTTCACTAGGCCTCAGTTTCTTCATCTGTAAAATCCTATCTAATAAAAGAGTAATATGCAAATTGACCATACCTCCGCTACATAAGCCCTACCCACCAGCCACGCCCACCATCCAATCAGGAGTGAGTATGCAAATTAACCCCAACCAAGATGGTCGTGGCCTCAGAAAGCAGGAGGGAGTCTTGGGTTTCCCCAGCCACGGAGGAAGCCAAGTTTCCACACACCCTGGTCAGCCCTGTCCTCCACTCAATGCTACAAAGTTTCAATTATAGAAGATAAATAAATTCCAACAAAAATGGTGGCAGCCATGAAGCTGGAAAGTACAGGAGGCTAGGGTTGCCCCCAGCGATGGAGGAAGTCAAGCTTTCCGCAATCCTGGCCTGCCTTGGCCTCCACTGAAGGCTACAAAGTTTCAATTATAAAAGATTTATTTAAATCCCAACAGAAATGGCTGCAGCCATGGAGTGAGCAGGAGGCTTGGCTCCGCTACAAGCTACAAAGTTGCAATTGTATAAGATAAATAAATCCCAGATACCAGGGCCTCCACCTGGGTAGCCAGGGGGCATGGCCATCCTACAAACCACCACAGGCCCCTCGCCCAGGCCACCCCATGCCCCATGGGAACCCCCACCCTGAACTCTTCAGGGCAAACCAGCTAGCCCCCACCCCTGCACCAGGCCTTTATCCTATCTAATAAAAGAGTAATATGCAGATTGACCATCATTCCAACACACAAGATGGCTGCCCCAATGTGGTCAAAGATCCTGTCCCCATGTGAACAGAAGATGGCCACCACAAGATGGCCTGCAAAGGAGGGCAGTTGGGGGCAATTAAGCCTGCAGGGGAGGGCAGTTAGGGATGACCAGGCCAGCCAGCAGAGGAGGGAAGTTGGGAGCAACCAGGCCTGCAGGAAAGGGCAGTTGGGGAGGACCCAGGCCTGCAGGGGAGAGCAGTTGGAGAGGACCAGCCTGTAGGGGAGGGCAATTTTTAGGGGTAACCAGGCACACAGGGGAGGGCAGTTAGGGTCAAACAGTCTAGCAGGGGAGCAGTTAGGGAGTGATCAGGCTGGAAGGCAGAAGCATTAGGGGCAATCAGGAAGGCAGGCAGGCAAGCAGTTGGGAGCCAGCAGTCCTAGATTGTGAGAGGGATGTCCAACTGGGTAGTTGGACATCCCTCAAGGGGTCCCATATTGGAGAGGATGCCGGCTGGGCTGAGGGACACCCCTCCCCCACCCCCATGCATGAACTTCATGCACCAGGCCTCTAGTGAATATATAAGAGCTCTTATTTCAAAAAAAAAAAATGTTGGGGAGGATAAAATAAAACAATGCATGGTAAGTTCTTGGTACAATACCTGGCACCTAGCTATCACACCTCATTAGAGCCCTAGAAAGAGGGTAGCACGGGATGGAATGAAATAGGAATGTTGCATTCCTGGTCCCTTCTCAGTACTTCATACACTCCAAAAAGTAGGGGATATAACCAATCTTATCCCTACCCCAGTAGGGAAGAAGATATATCTTCAAGAACATAGTTAAGCATATTAGCAAAAACTGCAATCTCAGAGACAAAAGACAATGGCTCCATCTAAAAAGAAATCAAGTGACAAACAGTGATTGAATAAAAGGGAGCCCAGCCTCATCCTCTCCACACCTGTCCTACTCAGTCACAGCTTTCAAAGAATCTGGATGCTGGAACAAAGCTTGAAACTCATTCTTCATTTGGACTGCTAATGATCCAGAAGACACAGCAAGCACTCAAAATCTATCTATATAAAAAATGACCAGAGTTCAATGCCTTTAGGCACAGAGCTTATCAGTGGATCCAGAAAGGCCCTGGTAACTTCATACCTATTGAAGACAAAAAGGTAGAGAGCGCTAGTGCAGGACAAGAATTTTGGTGCCATCAAAACAGAGGTAACAACTGAGGCATCAGGAATAAAATCTGTCTCGAGGAGAGACTTTAGAATGGAACAAAGGGCTAAGAAATATATTCAAGTCAGGGCTGGAGGTTAGGAAAGGAAAAAGGAGCAACAAAGAACAACAAGAATAGTGAAGAATTCAACAGGTCAAGAGAGGAGAAAATCAAGTTATGGGCAACAATGTCAAGAGATCAGTTAGAATAAGGATGAGAAAATCCCCTAGATTTGGCAATGAGGCTGCCAGGGGACCTTCAAAAGAGGGTACAAGTTGGCATTGGTGGTATAGTAGTGAGCACAGCTGCCTTCCCAAAAAGGATACACATGTGAAGAAACAGAGACACATGAATAGAACACTTTGAAATGTCAAACGAGTCCACTGAAGTTTGGAGATTTGGAGCAACTTCTCTAAATCCATTTTTTTTCAACATTTTTACTAGTCTTAAAAATAACAGAGATAAAAGTAACTCCAGTGGTCCTACAGAGGTATTCCTATGTAATAAGTTCCTATGATGGTATAGAATTACCCCTCAACACACGAATCCTTGGACAGTGGTGGGCACATTCACACCAGCAGAAGAAGGGGGCAGGGAAGCAGACTTTACAAGAACAAACTCCCATCAGACAAAACTCCACCTTCTCTGAGCTTTCAGCCATGCCTCAGACTGTTCAGAAGCTTTAGTCCTTATACTTTATAGAGCTGTACTAATCATAATTATAACACCTGCAGTGAGGAATGGAGAGAAATACCCGTGACAACCAATCCCTGAGTATTCAAATGCAGTATCTGGGCACTCAGAGGAAAATAAATTATGTCGTTTAATAATATAGTCAACATTTATAGAGCACTTTCTATGCAAAGTTCTAAATGCATTTGCCCCTCCCAACAATCCTCTGATGGGGATCTAATATTGCACATGAAGGAATTGAAATTCAAAGGGTTAAGTAACTTGACCGAGTTTACATAACCAGAGAATAGTAGAGTCAGGATTCAAAACAAGTTTGGCCTCAAAACTCATGCTCTTTCCACAGACTACACTGCCTTTCCATGGTCTATGAAATCAACCACAGAAACTGGACTCATTCTACTTCTTCTGCAACAGTGTGAATGAAAAAGGTATACATTTTGTATCAGGAGATAAATTTTTAAATGAGCCTAACAGGGCCATCTTGTAGAGAGACCCAGCTCTTTCCAAATTTCTTCACATTACACACACGCACACATGTGCACATGCATACACACGTATTTTGATACTGAATACCCTTGACACAGCGCTGCCCACAGCAGTGACACACACATTCAAGAGGAAGAATGCCCGTAACTCAAGTGGCATCAACTCACTGGCAACCTGTATGGCTTGACCTCTTCACCTTCCATCATTCAGACTTCCCAGCTGTACAGAAAGCAAAAGCATTCTTGCTTCCCCTCACAGAGCCCAGCACCATGCACTTCCCTCATATATACCCAACTATTTGGCAAGAACTCAGCAAGGAGGAAAAAATAACTGTATGAGATAAAAGTTGGCCAAGAACCCCCTGGCAATGGGCAAGGAGACACCTGATTGGCGGTGTTGCTGTTATATCAATCAGGGGCAAAGCAGATGTACAGTCCTTAGTTCATCCTAGCTTGATGTCTGCGTCAATGGCCAGAGCTGTTCCATGCCTGAGGCACAAAAATAAATAAATAAATAAATAAGCAAGCCAAGACAATATCCAAGCTCATTTCCAACTAGTAGTCTTTAATTCTGATATGCCATTATTTCCCATCCAGAAACTATATAGGACAGGATTATTTCTACATGGCAGTCAAAGAAAATGGAGCCCAAAAGATGAATGGGGCTTACCTAAACACATCAGCAAGTAACCAGGTAAATTACAGAAATACCCCAAACCTGGTCAATATACTTTCCAGTAGGCTCTAGATTGCAAATTCCTAGTAGATTGGGGGCAAGGAGACCTATTCCTTATACTTGTTTCCTGGCCATGACCGAGGTCCTGAGAGTGATAAGACTGTGTCTGATGATAACAAATGCTACCAGAAGCTCCTCTCTACTTCACCTCCACTCCAGTGTAATTAAAAGAATTTGGGCTCTGGATTTCGACCAAGGTCTCCCCAAGTAGTTATGGGACTTTGCTCTAGGGGCTTAACCTCTCCAAGATTCAATTCCTTCATCTGAAAAGGCACTTGACAGTAACTATTTTGTAAGATGGTTGTCAGTATTGCAATGGTTTGAAGCATACAGCACAGAGCCTGACACAAAGTGAGGATTCAAGAAACTTGTATCAACTATTGTTAGAGCATATTCTAAGCAAAGATCAGGATACACAAATGCAGCAAAAGCTTCACCCTCATCAAAAGTTTTCTTCTGCTCTAATAATCAAGCCTCTCCTCAGAACCCAGTTTTCCTGAGCCACACGGGTCTGCCTATAGATACTCTAGGTGGCTACAGAGTCATTTTCATTGAAACCTCTGATACTCGCTGACTCTGCTTCAGTACCCACTGAAGAACAGCCACTTCAGGCTGAGAACAGCCATTTTAAAGCCCAGCTTCCTGGTGACTCAGGCCTGTCTTCAAATTCTGCTTCTGCTCTCCTATTTCTATGGTGGAGTAGGGGTGGCAGGAGCAGCTGGGTCAGACTTAGACTGCTTAGACTATACTAGACAGGGTCAGCTGTCATCCAGGGTCTTCTTCTTTCCTCTCCTTTTAAAACAGTAACTAGATCACCTGACAGTTGACACAATAGGCTTTCTCTATAGCCTGCTTCCAACTACCAGGGACATTTATCCCCACAACCCATCAGAATTCATCAGCCCTTACCCCTGCTGTCTCCATGTGTATAGAGAAGGTCAGGGTCTCTTAGTAGGACTATGATAGGAAGTTATGACTTCTAGTCCATAGCATCAAATGAACTATCTGCAAATCAGTATGCACACCAATCTTATTCTGCTAGTCACTCTGGCACTTTGGATTATAAGTATTCAGCAATCACACCTTAGAAAGAAGTACCTCACAAAGATATTTTAGCATCAGCCTCAGTCCCCTAACCACACTGGGTACCATACTATGAAATGGAACATAGAAAAGATACCATCACTGCCCTCAGGTGATGTCCTATTCGCAACCAGTGAATAGCATGCCTTCTCACGTTTGAGTCTCAGACAGAATAATATTAAAAACAAAAGCCCTCTTAAAGACTATGCCATGAAAAAAGGGATACTGTCCTACAAGTTGAGACACAAATTATGACTTTGAAATGATGAGATGAGCAACAATTAGGGTGCTCCTTTTTTTTAATATATTTTATTATTTTTTACAGAGAGGAAGGGAGAAGGATAGAGAGTTAGAAACATCAATGAGAGTGACATCGATCAGCAGCCCCCTACTGGGAATGTGCCCGAAACCAAGATACATGTCCTTGACCAGAATGGAACCTGGGACCTTGAGTCCGCAGGCCAACTCTCTATCCACTGAGCCAAACCGGTTTCAGCAGGGTGCTTCTTAAACTAATTGAGAAACCTCAAGAAAATAGCATTTACTTACAGAAAGAGCAGCAGCATGAAGATGGGTCACCAAGCACAGAACTCATTACTATCACATTGGTATTGGCTATGTCTTCCAAGTAAGTCAGTAACTAAATCGTCGTATTTTACTTTGAACATGCCTGAGAGTCCAAGACTATAATCCCAGGTTCTTAAAAACTTAAAAGGTAGATGAATTTTTTTTAATGTACACATTTACATATGTGAGCAGAAACATAAAAATAAGATACTTCTCAACACAGCTCAGGGAGCCATAACTCATGGCTTTCACAATCCCACCTAACACCCAGAAAAAATCCTGAGAGATGGTGGGAGTCTGAGTAGGTAGCTAAGAAACAAAGAAATCTAAACTCAGCACATGGCAGGACAATTAAGGAGCAGAGAATTTTAAATGCATTGTTTCTTACTCTAAATATGTCTACATTTATTACCAATTTGGGATCAGAAACCACATTTAGTTCTGCCATGACCACGCACTAAAAATATTAAACAGAGTATTATTGCCTAGGAAACAGCATTTTTCCCTGATGCAGCAGTCCCATTTCAGAGCTTATTCTGCATGGTCCCAGGGGTCCTCATTCTGGGCCTCACTGAAAGCCCAGTTATAAGCAAAACTGCCACTGTCATGCCAAGGCCTTCCTTGCTTTTAAAAAGGCAGCGATAGGAGCCAGGGCTAGACCTACACAACCTCTTCATCAACTCCAAGGCTGTGTTAGGTGGTCAGTAAAGTTCCATTTCACAGGCCTGTAATAATTAGAATCCTCCTGACAAGGAGCTCCACAGGGGCTGGTATAATTGTCCACTTAACCCACTGCTGTTATCTTCATTACTCAGCACTGTGCCTGGGCAATAAGTATTTGCTGATTGAATAAAATCAACAATCTAAAAAAAGGTTATCCGAAACAGCACAATGGAAAATGATGTCATTAAAATAGGTGAAAATATAGACTGATGATATACGAAAAAAGGTACATAAAATATCTGAACAGAAGCACACATATATGAATTATTCCTTTGAAAAAAAGTGTGTGTGGCCACCTCTATTATCAAGTAAGATGTTAGAATTATGGAAAGCTGAGCTCAATGGAGGTATATGAAAACACTTAAATGCTAGATATAAGAAAACATTTAAATATTATTCTCAATATAAATGCTAGGTATAAGAAAACACTTAAATATTATTTTCAGTATAGAACCAGCTCCCTTGTCTGCTGATCTGATTTGGCCCCTGGGATGGCTCAAGGCCTTGTTCTTGTTCAGCAACCCCAAAAACAGAGCATCCACCCAGTAACCCAAGGAAAGAGTGAGCACAAAGGAAAAACTGCAGGCTTAAAGACTAACTTATCAATTTGCCCCTTTTACCAATGCAGCTTTCAGTCTGCATCAACTGTATGACTGGCTCCCTAGACAAGTGGCCAAGATGGAGGTATAGAGACAAAAAAGGTATGGAAAAGTTGACCTGGCATAGCTTCAAGGCCAGAGTTCCGAATAGGTAACCTCATGCCAAATACCCCAGGGCCTATTAGCCATACCAGTGCTTGTTAAGAAGGGTAGCAGTGAGGAGAAGGATCCAAGATGGTGGCATAGGTAAACAACTGAACTTGCTGCCTCACACAACCACATCAAAACTATCACTAAAAGACAAAACGGATATCATCCAGAACCACGGGAAGGCTGGCTCAGAGTGGAAGTTACACAACTAGAAGGAAAGAGAAAAGCACACTGAGACTGGGAGGTACAGATGTGCAGAAGTGCATAGGGAAACAGGGTAGCAACTGGGTACGCTGTTGTCTTTTTCAATCGGGAGGGAGATACGAGCTCCCAACTGCTCTGAACTCCAGTTCCAGGCAAGACTCTGAGGACCCAAACTCATACCGGGAGAAACTGGACTATCTGGCATCAGGCGAGGACATGAGGGCGGCTTTCTCTCAGAGGTGCAGAGATCATTGTTCCTGCATGGTACTGTGGGACACAGAGACCTGGGGACCTCTTCTGGACAGGGCTGATGGGCAGCCATTGCTGTTTGTTCCACCCTGGTGATTCCCTGAGACCCCTGGCCCACCCAACTTATAACCCTACCCAAGCTAAGCACAGAGGGTCACCACTGTTTGTGAACTCTGCTTATGAACAAATTATTAGCCTTACAGTTCAGTGGTTTGTTGGCTCTTGCAAATTCCCAGCATCTAATAATAAAAAGGACCAGTAGAATCTGGAGTAAGATAGTATTACCCTCTCACATTGGCCTAAAACCCCAGTGGTTAACTTGAACAGGAAAGCAGCCTAAGATTCTAGACACAGTCTTTTGTGCCACATCTCCCTAAAGGATATGCCAGTTATAGCATCCTCTGGTATGTTTCACACTCAATAAGTTCACAGCTAAGTTCAAGTTCTCCCCACACTCCTGATCCTCTAGCATTGTCTGGCTCTACTGCACAAGCCAGAAACCCAGGAGCTCTCCTCAATACCTCCCTCCTTTCTCCCCACTTCCTTTCCACCCTCTGCCCATCCATCACCAACTATTGTCAATTTTATCTACTATCTCCTTTCCTACTCACCTGCTCAAATTGCTGTGAAGCCACCCCCATCTCTCAGGTGAGGGCAACCCAAGCAGGCATTCAATGAAGCAAGACCTAGGCCGAGTAGAACAATGGGGAAACAGAAGGCACACACCTTTAATGAATCTCTTTATTTGTTCAGCTCGGGGTTTCTGGAATACCCAAAATCCAGCCTCCTAAGCCCCTTTGAAATACTCTTAAAAAAGCCATTTTCTGCACTCAAGGAGCCCATTCCATCACAGTAGCAACTGCAATGTGGGCTGCAGGGAAGGGTATGGTGCCTTGCATGAGTCCTCTGGAGAGTCCAATGTCTTGGGAACTCAGAGCCAGACATATGATTATGAGAATGAAATCCCAGGTGAGGCAAGCTTGGCTCCCCAAAACCCCACCCCATGGAAACATACTATGGGGGTAGCTACTAAGTGGAAGAGTCTTAATGCCTACTCTGCCACCCTCCCTCACCATAAGGGAAGTTATTTCCTTCCACCAAAGCAGCTGTAAAAAGGCAATTTTCAAGAGGATGATGTTAGCGCTGATAGTAGCTTAGAAATAAATTTCAAAGGACAAAATAGATATTAAAGGAGAGGAAATCTGGCCATGCCTTTCAGCCTCAACTCAATAGAAACTTCCCTTCATCCCATTCCTTATCATTGGCCCACAAACTAGCCCAGAAGAAATAAATGTATGTTGAATGAATGAATAAATGGATGAAGAAATGAACAAATGGAAGGCTAAGGAGCTGGAGGGAAGGAGCAACAGGAGAGATAGGCCCCTCTCAAAACTATCCTTTCATTTATTCAAATGCCTCTGAGTACCTATATGTGCTATGTACCTGTGCAAGGTACTGAAAACACGCAGGCGTGCACAAACTACAAAAGAGAAGAGGGGCAGAGAAAAAAAGCACTCTTGTTCATCTCTCTGGGGATGGCCTATTTCCAAATACATTAAAAGAACCTCCTGTTTTCCTGACAGTAAAGCCATGCCTAATAGCACACATGCAAATAAAAACTTCACTTTTTATTGTATCTAATACTTTGGGACCTTATTTAGTTTCTGTTCTAAGAAAAAATTCATCATTCATCTCCTTGATTTAAAATTGATTTAATTTCGCTCTCATTAGGTAGGTGCATGGGGAAAACATACATATTCACAGGGATAACTCGTCCAGCAACAGGATTCTGATGAGCTCTGGTGACTGCACAGTTGGGTCCCCAACACACTACCGACGAAAGAAAATAAAAAACCTCACAATGTAGAGCTTAAGCTCCAGCCAAAAGGAATTATCTTCCCACAAGCATCTCTGTTGGATTTTGGTTAATGTAAAACACTTTCAAAAGGAAAGGAAATGAAACCCCAAGGATATTTAACATATAACTTAGGATTTCTATATTTTTCAAATTTCCTTCCTGAGAGAAAAGGCAAAGAAGTCTTTATTTCTCAATCCTACTTTTCAAAACTTTTTCCATTGATTTGACATTGTCATAAAATTTTTCAATTTGCTGGAGAACACAGAGCAGAGGAATGTACAGTGGCTAAGGAATTTTAAGCTGCTGTGAAAGGACTGAAGTGAGAGCTACAATCCTGAAAACCATACATTAAGCCTTGGGCACTGGGTCTAAGATCAAACATCAGGGACTCAGACCGGTGGCACACCTCACTCCTCCACCCACACTTCAGGCTCCTGCACTCAGACTGTGATTTAGCAAATGGGCAGACTTTGCTGCAGTATCAAAGGATCTTGGGGATGTGAGGGCGATCTGGCTGCGACATCTGTCACCCCATTGATCGCCAGGGCTGATCTGGCTGGCTAGGTGGGTGTCCCCCTCCTCCCTCACGGATCCATGTGCGTCCCTCCCCAAGCTGCGCTCTCAGTCGAAGAGGACAACCTTTCCCCCAGAGGAGAGGACAGGTCTTCGGTCAAGGGTAAACAAGTAGCTGCACTCCCCTGCTAGAACCTCCAAACAAGCTCTCAAAGGATCTTGGGGTACAAAATCAGTAAATTACAAGTATTCACACCTTGATTAAATGTTAGAGGGCTTATTCAATAGCCAGAGCATGATTTGCTCCTACCCTCCCCCACCTGAAAACATTCAATGATTTTCCAAGGCATTCAGGATAAAGGCCAAATTCCATAACCAGGCCCTCCACCATCCAACCCAGATCAGCAGCTTCAGCTTTATCTCTTTCCTCTCTCTGTGTACAAATGACTCTGAGGAACTTTTTGTCCAATGCCCTAAGACAGCTGATCTCCCATCTTCAGGCCTTTGCACATGATAGAACCTCTGCTCAGAACTGTTTCCCTTTCTTTTTATCTGGCAAATCCCTACTTATCCCATAAGATACTTCTTCTAGGAGGCCCTCCCCACCAGTCCAAATTAGGTACTGCCACAGCACTTGTACTTCTCTGATTATAGCATTTATTACATTTTCTTATATAGTTTTCTTATACATTTTCTTATATATAGTTGTCCTTCTTCCCTGCTAAGCCTTAAGCATCATATGACAGGGACCACATCCATTCTGCCCAGCCTATTCGATGATTGACACAAAAGTATTATTTAGTAAGTGTGTTTTTTAATATTTTTTATTGATTTCAGAGAGGAAGGTAGAGTGAGACATAGATAGAAACATCAATGATGAGAGAGAATCATTGATCAGCTGCCTCCTGCATGCCCCACACTGGGGTTTGAGCTCACAACTTGGGCATATGCCCTGACCAGGAATCAAACCATGACCTCCTGGTTCATAGGTCAACATTCAACCACTGAGCCACATCAGCTGGGCTAGTAAATTCTTGAAGGATGACTTAGATTCTGTGTCAGGCTCACTTCTCAGTTTTATCCTGAGACACCCCTAAAGCCAATTATATGCTCATCTCCCCTCTACCCCATCCTTATCCCTATCCATCATACTTCAGTCTGTAATGGATAGCTCACTGAGGCCTTAACTTCAAGCATGTTCATCATCAGTCATCTGTGCAGCACCTGCTATATGAACACTATTAAGTAACTAAAGTATTAAGTAACAGAGACAGAGATGATTGATCCCCCTTTCCTACTTCTTAGGAGACGAAAAAGCACATAAACAAATAATTGCCACATGACATGACACGTCATAATTGAGAGACACATGGAGTGTAGGCGGTGAGAAAATTACACCTGTCTTCCCAATGTTCTCTTTCCCCCAGTATCCCAAGCTAACTGCTGTCTATCCCCTCTTATGGACAAAAATCCCTCCAGTGCTATTTCCCTGGATATCTAGCCCAGATCAGACTTCTCTAAGCTGGGCTTCCATTCAGTTCCACATTAATTCAAATCCTTTTTCTGGCTTTTGCTTTATCACCTTCTTCAAAGATTTCTTTTCCCTGGCATCTCACTCACATACATCCCTGCCTCTACCCTATCCTTAGCCAACTTGTTTACACTATTATTTCTTCATTTTTTCCCTCAACTGTCTTGGATAATCACATTTTATGAAACATGTGCACTCACATAGAACATACATAACAATGAAAAGAAGAGGTGAATCACAAGGTCAAAATATTTTTAAAAATTTAACCACTCTCAACACAGCCTTCCTCCTCTACTACTTCCTCTTGCAATTCCAAGAGCTAGGACATCATGGATCTCAAGAAGCAGCTCCTAATTCATTTACATTTCCATAGAGGTTACAGCACCCTTCACCCATTAGCCCCCAGTCACTGTCTCCCGGGTTTGCCCCTTCAGTCTCTTTGAATACCCAGGCCACTCTATCCAGCCACACATTCACTTAATCAGTACTGGTATGTATTGAGCAGCCCTATAAGCCAAAAACTGTATGTGTCACGGTGCCATGCACAATGTCCTGTACATAACACATGCTTGATTCATATCTATGACTCAATCTGATAAGAACATCAGGTGAGCCTCTTCTGCCCCTTGCCCAGGAATACCCAGGGAGCAAAGGGGGGCGGGGGGGGGGGAAGGAGACAGAATTCTGCAGTGCAGCCTGAGCCCTGTCCCCCACAAAAGCCTCTTACTCATCTAAGCCCAGATCAGAGACTGTTACCCCAGCTATAAAGATGCTGACACAGCCCTCCCATCAGTGTGCCAAGGGAGCCAGAGAAACCAGTGTTGTAAAATAACCTTTTAATCAAGTGACCTGTCTCAGTTAGTGTAAAATTAGGGAAATACTTTTTCAAGAAACCAGTAATAAATGGAAGGAAAGTTAAGAACAGAATTAATGAACATAGTAATTATCCTCCAAAGTTAAAAATCAGAACAATTCCTCACTTGAAGACAACTATGAAAAACAAGATTAAAATGCTTCAGGGATGTTTTCCTGAAATAGCAGGCAATAGAACAGATAAAATGTATTTACAGTCCCTCACTGGGGACATGTACCTTTTGGCTAATAGCTATCAGATACTAAATACCACTGTAAAAATAATATTCTTCCATGCTTCATCATGGAGTTACAATTATCCATGGGAAAGCAGCAACATAGCGACCTGCCTTGAACAGTAATGAGAATATTTCCAGATTCCAAGCTTCTCCTTAAGTATCTGGGCACAAATGGGTATAAGCCAGGGGATACCCCCTATATTAGTCTGCTAAGGTTCCCATTAACAAAATACCATAGACTTGGTGGCTTAAATAACAGACATTTATTTTCTCACAGTTTTGGAGAAGTTCGGGTTCAAGGTTCTGACTCCTTTGGTTTCTAGTAAGAGTGTTCTTCCTGGCTTGTTCATAGCCACCTTCTCCCTATGTACTAACATGGCTTTTCTTCAGTGAGTGCATGCAGAGAGAGGGCTCACCGGCATTTCCTCTCATAAGGACATTAATCTTATAAAATCAGGGTCCCGCCCTTGTGACCTCATTTAACCTTAATTATGTCCTTACTCTAAATACTGCCATATTAAGGGTCAGGACTTCAATATATAAATTTTTAGGGACATAAACAGTCAGATATGAAGGGTAAAGCCTGTTCCCAAAAATCAGCTCATGCTGGAAAATGGAGGACTGGGTAAGATGATGATGATCTTGGGCACACATCTGCTGACTGTGGGAGTAATAGCCAAACACTCTAGGGCTGTGTGGGCCATGGTGGGTAAGGTGGGGAAGAAACTGTCTCAAATCAAATACAGTGGTACCTCGAAATACGAGTTTAATTCGTTCTGTAACCTTGCTCATATATCAAGTTGCTCGTATCTCAAAGCAAATTTCCCTATTGAAATCAATTGAAATGCTGTTAATCCGTTCCAGCCCCCAAAATGCCACCCCAGTTGTTCTTGTTACGTGTTTGAGAATAAGAAAAATTTATTTATAAATGACAAATATTGTATAAAAACATAATAAAAGAGAATATAAAGGAATAAACTGGTTTTATAAAGTGTATTTACCTACTTGTTACACGCTTAATGCTACACTTTATCCCTAAACTGAATGTAACTTAACTAATCTTCACTGAACTTAATTGCTACTGGTCTTTGCATTTTTGGCCGATTTCAAAAAAAACGTGTCCAACGAGGTTTGCCTCTTCCTCCCTTTCAGAATGTTTCTGAAATGGGTGAGGCAAGTTTCATTGAACAGCTCCGATGCACGACCAGTAGCAACTTTTTCGGGGTGTTTCTTTTCCACCAAGTGTGACACCCTCTCCCACATTCCTAAGATCTCCTTTATCTCACTTGTAGAGATCTCCTCCACCTCTGACTCCTCCTCAAAACCTTGGAGAACCTCCGCATGTTGCTGAGACTGCAACTCTTGTAACTCCTCCGTGGAGAGTTCCAGAGAGTGCTCCTCGATGAGCTCATTCACGTCTCTCTCATCCACCTTCAGGCCCATAGATTTTCCAAGAGACACTATCTCCTCCTCCACTGGTACCTGGGGTTCGAATCCTTTCGGCTACGGCCTCAGGCCACAGCTTCTTCCATGCAGATGTCAAAGTCCTCGTTGTAACAACCAGCCAGGCCTGATCAATAATTCTGAGGCATATCACGATGTTAAAGTGGTTCTTCCAGAACTCTGGAAGGTTGAGGTTTGTGTTCTCTGTCACCTCAAAGCAGCGCCGGAACAGGTCCCTGATGTACAGCTTTTTAAAATTAGAAATCACCTCCTGATCCATGGGCTGCAGGATAGGAGTGGTGTTGGGAGGTAGGTAGACAACCTTTATAAACTTGAACTCTTCGAGGAGTTCATCTTCGAGGTTCGGTGGGTGAGCAGGAGCATTGTCGAGGATGAGGAGGGCTTGCATGGTTAGGTTGTTTTCCTGTAGATATTTCTTAACAGAAGGGCCAAAAACCAGGTTTACCCACTCCACAAAGAACTGCCTGGTGACCCATGCCTTCAGGTTTGCCCTCCACATAACTTGCAATTTATCTTTTAAAATCTTATGTGACTTAAAGACTCTGGGGTTTTCCAAATGGTATATGAGCAGAGGCTTGATCTTGCAGTCACCACTCGCATTGGCGCACAGTGCGAGAGTTAGCCTATCCTTCATGGGTTTGTAGCCTGGCATCGCCTTCTCCTCTGCCGTTATATAAGTCCTATTCGTCTTCTTCTTCCAGAAAAGCCCTGTCCCGTCACAGCTGAAGACTTGCTGGGGGATATATCCTTTGGCTTCTATCAGTTCGGAAAAAGTTTTGAGGTAATCCTCAGCTGCCTTCACATCCGAACTTGCTGCCTTACCATGCCTGACGATGGAGTGAATGCCGGACCTTTTCCTGAAGTTATCAAACCAGCCTCTACTGGCTTTAAATGAGTCTTTCGATGCTTCATCCGTGGAAGTGTGCAGGGTCTGCTCCAGCAAATCACCGTAAATCGCTCGCACCTTCTCGCATATGATGCCCTGTGTTAATGTATCTCCTTTAAGCTGCTTCTCCATCACCCACCCCATCAGTAGATTCTCCATCTTTTCATGGAGAGAGCTACGGAGCTTAGAAATTATTGTAACGCCCTTAGCTGGCGTTATACCCTTTATCGACTCCTTCTGTTTAAGCACAGTGCATATCGTTGAAGTACGAGCCCGTATTGCCTCGCCAAGTCAGCCACTCGCACACCTTGCTCATATTTTTCTATGATTTCACACTTTAATTCAATAGACATCATCCTCTCTGAGCACTGACCTTTCCACTCGCTTTCTTCGGACCCATGGTTATAAAAAGAAATGTGATAAAGTATGTAAATGAACAAAAGATGCTTCAACAATGAGGTAAACAAGCACACTGACTGAGGCGTGGAAAACTATGAGACGCTCGAGTCTTGGTAAACTGGTGGGTCGTGTGCAGCCGGCCAATCCGCCAGATTACACGTATCTCAAATGTTGCTTGTATTTCAAAGCAAAAAATCGCTCGCTCGACAGCTCGTATCTCAAAAATCTCATATGTTAGGGCACTCGTATCTCAAGGTACCACTGTAAACTCTCAAGGAACTATTCCTCTCCTTTTGACAGAAGATGGCTAAACAATAATAATGTATAATATATATGTATATAATAAGTACTAAGCACAACTATACATTTGGCATTGTGACAAGCATTTGGCATACAAGGTGTCACTTAAGCCTCAAAGAAACAGATGCAGAAGATACAGTTACCATTTTTATTTTACAGATAAGGAAACAAACATATATTAGTGACAGTCACTTTCCAAGGTTACCCAATGTGGTATATAGCCTTCCAAAGATATCAGGTCCGAATGCCTAGAACTTATAATTGTTACCTTATAAGAAAAAAGGTCTTTGCAGATATGATTAAGTTAAGGGTCTTTAAAAAAATGATTATTTTAGATTATCTGGGTAGACCCTAAATACAATCACAATGTCCTTATAAGAAAGAGGCAGAGGCAGATTTGACACAAGTACACAAGAGAAGGTAATATGAAGACAGAACACAGAGATTTGAAGATGCTGAACTTGAAGAGTGGAGTGATGTAGCTACAAGCCAAGGAATGCCAGCAGCCAACAGAACCTTGAAGAAGCAAAGAACAGAATCTGCTGGCTTCTGGAGGGAATGCCTGCCACTCTGCCAACACCTCAATTTCAGCCCAGTGATACTGACTTCAGACTTGTGCCTCTAGAACTAGAAGAGAATATATATCTGCCGTTTTAAGCCACCAAGTGTATGTTTATTTGTTATAGCAGCCACAGGAAACAAACAAGTAGTGGCAAAGCAAAGCTTTGGATCTGGGTCCTTGTGACTCCAGGTCTGCACTCTCAAGCCCTATGCCTTGCTCCTTTTCTGCACACAGCCTCCCCAAGGCAGACCTGAGTACTCTTCTGGGTTACCCTGCCAAGGCTTGAAGTAATCAGCACTGACCAACACTCTGTTGCAGTGCCCCCAACAAGCCTCTTTCCTTACCCCATATCACAGCAAAGCCTTATGAGACTAACATCTTATTGATCTAATTATCAGGTAAGGAGAGAAATAGACCCAAGTCAATATTTTGATGTGAAAGCAAACCAAACTATTTAACAAAGGTTTTCATCTAATTTATTTGTACTTGACTGTTTTCCAAAACATTGAGAAGCTCCTAACCTCTGTGGCTCTGCACCATACAGCTCTAATGTATTCTTTTTCACAAAGACCTATGAGAAGGAGCATCAGCCACAAGCAATTCAGTCTCCTCCCTTCCCCCTGTTCATCACTTAATGACTTCCCAGGGACAAGACAGGAGTGAGTCACACTGAGCCCCTCACTCTAAACCTTCAGGATGAGAGTTGATTTGAACAGGCTGATACAGAGGTGCCTTGAGTTAAGCAATACTAGAATTTATAGGCAAGCCAATAAACACATTGTCACGGCAAAGGTACAGCTCCAAAATGCACTTTTTGAAGTTATTCTGACAAGTATGGTTCAGCTTTAATTATTTATAACACTTCAAAGTACAGGTGGTGAAATATAGCAGTATGTTTTGTAAAAATAACAATGTTTTGGTAATGGAAGACACTGGGGCTGCTGTGGCTACTCAATGTTGGCTGAGGAGCCAGTAACCAGCTTGGGGTTTCTGGGCGAACAACCACGGTGGTAAATTAGCAAAGGGGAAGACTTGGGACTTAGTAATGTTGTAAAATAATAGGTAACTTATTAGAGTATCCAGAGTTCTCCAACTTTTCTTTTTTGCTAGGTACTTTTTCTCTCCATCAATTGCATATTGTTCTTGAAGGTTCTTCTAGCAGCTTCCTCTTTTTTCCTTGCTAGGAAGCCTCACACTGATTTTCCAACAGAACCTCAAAATAACAATTACAGCTAACATTTAAAGAGTATTTACTCACTATATATTGGGCTAACAACAACCCTAAGTCATAGGTACTATCATTATCCCATTACGGATGAGGAAGCTAAAACTCAGAGAGGTTAAGTCATTTTTCCAAGGTCACAAGCTAATCAGTGGCAGAGACAAAATTAAAAAACAGATCTGACTCTAAAGCCCAAGCTCTTAACTAATATATCACACTGCCTGCCTCCTGCCTTGGCCAGGTGGCTCAGTTAGTTGAGCATAGTCACAGGCACCAAAAGGTCACCAGCTTGATTCCTGGTCAGGACACATGCCTGGGTTGCAGGCTAGGGGGGTGCAGGAGGCAGCTTATCGATGTCACTCTCACATTGATGTTTCTTTCTCTCTCTTCCCCTCTCCCTTCCTCTCTCTCTTTCTCTCTCTTTCTCTAAAAACAAACAAATCAATAAAAATATACTAAAAGAAAAAAGAAACAAAAACCAATAGCCTCCCAAATGAATATGGACCTTACTACTGCTACTTAAAAAAAAACCTTAAGAAGACAAATGCACCCTAGCTGGTTTTGCTCAGTTGGTAGAATGTTGGCCTGGGGACTGAAGGATCCCAGGTTCAATTCTGGTCAAGGGCACATGCCTGGGTTATGGGCTCAATCCCCAGTAGGAAGCATGCAGGAGACAGCCAATCAATAATTCTCTCATCTGTGATGTTTCTATCTCTCTCTCTCCCTCTCCCTTCCTCTCTGAAATCAATAATAATATAACTTTTTAAAAAAGAAAACAAATGCTGCCCAGGCCAGTGTTCTCAGTGGTTAAAGCATCAGCCTGCACATCGAAGGGTTGCAGGTTTGATTCCCTGTCAATGGCACGTACCTAGTTTGCAGGTTCAATCCCCATCCCAGTAGGGGCATGTGCAGGAGGCAACCAATTGATGTCTCTCTCTCACATCAATACTTCTCTCTCATCTCTCTCTCTCTCTCCCTCCCTCCCTTCCTCCTTCCACTCTCTAAAAATCAATGAAAGAACTATCCTTGGGTGAGGATTAAAAACAAAAAAGAAGACAAGCCGAAACCAGTTAGGCTCAGCGGATAGAGCGTCAGTCTACGGACTGAAAGGTCCCAGGTTCAATTCCAGTCAAGGGTATGTACCTTGATTGCAGGCATATCACCAGTAGGGGGCGTGCAGGAGGCAGTTGATCCATGTTTATCTCTCATAAATATTTCTAACTCTCCCTCTCCCTTCCTCTCTGTAAAAAAATCAATAAAATATATATTTTTTAAAAGAAGAAGAGCCGAGACCGGTTTGGCTCAGTGGATAGAGCATCGGTCTGCGGACTGAAGGGTCCCGGGTTCGATTCCGGTCAGGGGCATGTATCCTGGTTGCAGGCACATCCCCAGTAGGGAGCGTGCAGGAGGCGGCTGATCGATGTCTCTCTCTCATCGATGTTTCTAGCTTTCTATCCCTCTCCCTTTCTCTCTGTAAAAAAAATCAATAAAATATTTAAAAAAGAAGAAGAAGAACAAAACAAATCCACAATCTTTGACATGAGCCTCTGACTACTCAGAAAGACTGGCAAAAATCCTCTTTCATTTCATCCAAAAAATTTTCATTTCTCAGAGAGAATCATCTGGAATATACAGTCAGTCCCAAAGAATCTTGGGGGAATGCAAATGGATCTAGGAAGCAAAGTTACCCCTTCCCTAAATGAACCAAAACCCCTGCATCCAGCAGTTCCTAAAGGCAGCCCACCTCTGCTCACTCTAGCTGCCTAAATCTCAGCAGGCTGTCACTAAGATCCTCATTCTATCACCAAGGAAATAAAGGAGAATACCCAATCTTGGGAAGAAAAACTCAAAAATAATAATGCAAAAAGGAAAGGAATAAGTAAGAGAACAAAGCTCAAACTCCTATTTATTATGTCTCTGATTTTCTGTGAGCTCAGGCTCATGGGAGTGTGCAGGAAGGTGCAGGAGGCTTCTTGTAAAATATTCTGGCTCCAAATTAGTTTTCTTTGCTTAAGTTCTAATTATTGCTTTAGCCCTCTTCAAATGGGCCCCAAATATGGTGAAAAAAAAATGTCACAGAAAGGTCACTTGTTCCATAGAAACTTCAAGACTCTCTGACATCTTGCTCTGAACTGCTATTTTATAACATCATAGAATAATGAATTAACCATGGTAAAGAATTCTCCATTTCCCCTGGAAACAGGGCTCATGGAGGCTAATCAGGTAAGGAGAAAGAAATATGGTACCAAAGAACCAAAAAAAAAAAAAAAAACCCCCCATTTCCTAATCTAGCAGCACATGCACAAAATGGGGTCCTAAACCTTGCCCAAATCACTAAGCTAGTACCATCGACATCAAATTCCAAAGCTACATATCACTGGAGGTGACACTGTCTATTCATACTGAGGAGAAGTCAGCAGGAAGCTAGGAGATGTGCAACAGGGGGTGAAAGAGGGGGAACAGAGAAGAAATGTACATTATAAATTAGAGCCACAAGCCCTGCTGCTTCTCCTGCTAAAAGGAAGGATGGAATAAACCTTCTAGAAAGGTAAGACCATGAAAGGGGATGTTAAAATAAATTGAGAGAAATAAATTGAGGAAAGAAGAGTCTTACTACATTGCGTTTGCAATTTTTTTTTAATTAATTTTTATTAATTTTTATACATATCTCCCTATTGCCCCCCCTCCCTCCCAGGCATACCCCGACCCCCCAGTGTCTGTGATCATTGGTTATGTTTATAAGCATGCATACAAGTCCTTTGATTGATCACTTATTTACCTCACCTAACTTTAATCTTTCTGCTATAATTTCACAGTCTGTTTGATGCTTTATGATTTTTGTCCTCCTGAGAATTATCAGTCTACTCCCTTTCTGTGCTCCTGATTCTATTATATTCACCAGTTTATTCTGTTGATCAGATTTTTAATTCACTTAATTTTTAGATTCACTTGTTGACAGATGTGTATTTGTTGTTCATAATTTTTTGTCTTTTACCTTTTTCTTCTTCCTCTTCTAAAAGGGTACCTTTCAGCATTTCATATAATACTGGTTTGGAGTTGATGAACTCCTTTAGCTTTTTCTTCTCTGTGAAGGTCTTTATCTGCCCTTCAATTCTGAATGATAGCTTTGCTGGATAGATTATTCTTGGTTGTAGGTTCTTGTTGTTCATCACGTTGAATATTTCTTGCCACTCCCGTCTGGCCTGCATCGTTTCTGTTGAGAAATCAGCTGACAGTCGTATGGGTGCTCCCTTGTAGGTAATAAACTGTTTTTCTCTTGCTGCTTTTAATATTCTCTCTTTCTCTTTTGCTCTTGGCATTTTAATTATGATGTGTCTTGGTGTAGTCCTCTTTGGGTTCCTTTTCTTTGGGGTTCTGTGTGCTTCCTCGACTTGTAAGTCTATTTCTTTTACCAGATGTGGGAAGTTTTCAGTCATTATTTCTTTAAACAGGTTTTCAGTATCTTGCTCTCTCTCTCTTCTTCTGGCACCCCCACAATTCTGATGTTGGTACGCTTGAAGCTGTCCCAGAGGCTCCTTACATTATCTTCACATTTTTGGATTCTTTTCTCTTCTTGCTTTTCCAGTTGAATGTTTTCTGCTTCTTTATATTTCAAATTTTTGACTTGATCCTTGCCTTTCTCTAGTCTGCTGTTAGTACTCTGCGTAATAGTATTCATTTCAGTCAGTGTATTTATTATCTTCTCTTGGGTCTCACTAAATTTATCCATCTTTTCTAGCATATTCTTGCAAAACCTTATAAGCGTGGTTTTGAACTCTATATCCAGTCGTTTTTTTTCCTCCATTTCTTTTGCTTGTAATCCCTTCCCTTGTCTCGGCATTTTCACTGTGCCGGGGAAACTTCTGTGCTGGATTCAGCCGCAGAAGCCTCTGCTGAGCTTGGGAGGGTGGAGTCTCAGGGCTTAAGGGACCGCCTTGCCTTCCAGTCGGCCCCGCCCTCCACGGCCCCTGAGTCTCATGTGACTGGGTAATGGCTGGAGCGGTCCTTGTGCGCGCGCACCCGCAGCGCCTCCAACCGCTGCCTTTCCGGCTCCCCTGCGAACCAGGACCACACGAGTCTAGGTCCCCAGGGTTTCGCCCAAAACAGGGGCCCAGTGGACTCAGAAGTGGCACAGATCGGAGGGTCTGTCTCCCGCCCACTCGCGAAAGCCAGCGGCACAATCAGCAATCTGTCCTCCGCGTGGTGCCGTGCGCGACCAGACCTCCGATCCTTTGCAACTTCCCTAAATTTCCGTACACTTCTCCCTTTTCACAGTCCAAACTCCCCCCGTATGAGTTTCGGCTGGATCTGGGGTTTAGTGTCGTAAGAGAAGGGGTTCAATGCCGTTGGGAGTCTCCGTTTCCCTCCCGCCAGAGAAAGCCAGCCAGGTTCTCCGGCACCCGCTCTCTCAGCGCGCTCGTCTCCGTACCTCAGCTTTTTGCAGCTCCTCTGGGTCTCCGTGAGCCCCTCTCTTTCCCTCTAGTTGTAGAACTTCCACTCAGCCAGCTTTCCTGTGGTTCTGGATGATGTCCGTTCTGTCTTTTAGTTGTAGTTTTGAAATTGTTGTGCGAGGCAGCAGTATAGGTGTTTACCTATGCCGCCATCTTGGATTCTCCTCCGCGTTTGCAATTTGTCTGCTTTGCTGAAGTTCACTGAGTAGTAGGTTTTTTTAAGATTTTAAGAACTTGAGACCTTTGTGGGGGTGAGGCTCACTAATTCTACCTTTTTAAAAGACTCCTGAATTTTGATGTAATGAAGGACATTTTCATTAAACAGAATGAATTCCTCTTAGAGAAGTGTTCATTCCTCAGAAAACAAACATGTTCATGTGTATGGGTAGGTGTGTGTAAGAGAAGAGAGACATTTGAGAGCTGTTTCCATCAGAGTTTATTATTCTATCAGATGCACAGGTGAATAATATAGAAGTAGGCTAAGAGGCCTGATCCTCCCAATTTTTGTGAACACAAAGATTAGGAATGTTTTTTAAAAAGTTATCATTCAATATTTTAAAAAGAAGAGAATATTAAATATTAAAAAAAGAAGAGAAAGTCAATGTAAATCAAAATAAAAAGATGCAGTTTGTTTAGTTTTTAACCAAAAAAATAAAAAATAAAAAATAAATGTAGCCTGATTAGAAACTTAGGCCAGCATCACCCCTAAAGGTTAGGAGCATCTCTGGTTTGGGGGCTCCCTGGCTCATTCACCTTTACAGAATTATGTATGACAGTCATAATGATATTTTTAGTCCAGAGAAAGGAGCTCACTTGTCTATCCAAAAGCCATCTTCTGGTATTAGAATCTTCAAATATTTGTCTTACTAGCTTACATCTGAAATTCTTGCATAAAAATGAGGAGTGAGAGGGGGCTCACTAAAAGTGGACTTATATTTGTCAATTAAACATAAATTAAAAATAACCTCAGATCAGAGATTTTCACCATTCATCTCATGGAACACATAAACTAATTACCAGAATTCTGCTGCACACCAAAAAATATATATATATATATTTTTTTTTTTGCTGATGTGGCTAAAAACAAAATAGGTATAATTATATAATTTTGATTCATTAATACCAGACAGCTATTGAGTTGGCTGTCGTCATTTCTTTATTTGACAATCTAAAGGAAAAGAGGTCAGTGCCCCTGACTAAATAGTCAGGTTTTGCATGTTTTAAAATTATTGCAGCACACCAGTTGAAAAGCATTGCTCCAGATGAATAGAGGATGGTCACTAACTACAGCAAGTTAAGACACTAACTTCAAAGTCATAGCAAGAGTGACCAATTACCCTGAATTAGTCACAAGGCTAAGTCCCTCGAATAAGGAAAATAAGCAAAGGAGAGAGCTGACAAGAAGGCTGTCCAATGTCCTTCATTTGAGAGCTTTATAAATATGAAGAGTCAACAATATCTAAGGCAGGTTAAGGTAACCATGTACTTAGAGAAATGAGAAGAGAAGGCAGCTTTGAGTGGGGAGACTTGGAAATGAGTATCTGAAGGGCAACAATTCTGCAGGGCAATAGCTCTCAAAAAATATAGAACATTTAAAGGAATATTAGTCCATCTCTGCTGGCTCCAGACACCCTCTCCTGCCCATATTCATGTCTGATATTTTATTCTCTAAATCCAGGACCAGGTTTTTTAACACTAATAATATTTAGAACAGAAATCTCTACAAAGATGGAGTCCTACTTCCTCCTTTCTCCAAGGAACTGGGAGAACTTTCCCTCACAAAGCAAAAAAAAAAAAAAAAAAAAAAAAGGACTGCCTAGTCTCACCAGATGGGACAAACAAGCAGCCCCCTTCCCTACAGTTCTCATAGTCCCCTGGGTTACAGGTCCTCTGCAAGGACCTCACTCATACTACTACTATTTGCCAAAAAAAAAAACTAAGCCACTGCCAAGAAGAAGCACTATTCCCCTCTGACCTCTCCATGTCTCACTCTGCTACTCACTCCCATTACACAAGTTGTTACTATCTGACCGCTGTCCATTTGTCAATTCCTATTTAATGCTTTTCCAAAGAACTTAAGATAGTATTACAAAAAGTGTCAATAGGAAATCAGAGATAAATTTGCCATCACTTGGTGAGCTTTTGTTTTTGTTTTATTCCAAGTAAATGTACTAAAATTTGCTTCCTTATATATAGAAAACCTAGAAATCAATGCCCAAAGCCAGGCAACCACAAACTCGCCTTTCTAATAACAAAATGCCAGGAAGGAGGTGGAACCAAGATGGCGGCATAGGTAAACACCTACACTGCTGCCTCTCACAATTTCAAAACTATAACTAAAGGACAGAACGGCCAAAACCAGTTTGGTTCAGTGGATAGAGCGTTGGCCTGCGTACTGAAAGGTCCCAGGTTCGATTCTGGTCAAGGGCATGTAGCTTGGTTGCAGGCAGGAGGTAGCTGATCGATGTCTTTCTCTCATTGATGTTTCTAACTTTCCCTCTCCCTTCCTCTCTGTAAAAAATCAATAAAATATATATTTAAAAAAGACAGAATGGACATCATCCAGAACCACAGGATAGCTGGCTGAGTGGAAATTCTACAACTAGAGGGAAAGAGAGGGGCTCACAGAGACCCAGAGGAGCTGCAAAAAGCTGAGGTACGGAGATGCATGCATGGAGAGAGCGGGTGCCGAAGTACCTGGCTGGCTTTCTCTGGCAGGAGGGAGACGGAGACTCTCAAAGGTATTGAACTCCTTATCCTACGACACTAAACCCCAGATCCAGCCGAAACTCATACGGGGAGAGTTTGGACTGTGAAAAGGGAGAAGTGCACGGAAATTTGGGGGAGTCGCAGGAGGGCAGAAGTTGGGCTGCACACATAGCACTTCGCTCAGAAGACTGACTGTTGATTGTGTCACTGGCTTTTACAAGAGTGCGCGAGACAAAGCATTCCAACTGTGTCACTTCTAACTCCACTAAACCCCAGTTTCGGGCGAAGTCCTGGGAACCCAGATTCATATGGTCCTGGAGCGCAGGGGAGCCGGAAAGGCAGCAGTCTAGAGGCACTGCGAGAGAGCGTGGGTGTGCACAGGGACTGCTCCAGCAATTACCCAGTCACATGAGACTCAGGGGCCGTAGAGGGCGGGGCCAATTGGAAGGCAAGGCAGTCCCTTAAGCCCTGAGACTCCACTCATCCCAAGCTCAACAGAGAGGCTTTTGCAGTTTTGCAAGTCTGGTATCATAAGGCTGAATCCAACACAGAAGTTCTCCCAGCATAGTTAAAATGCCGAGACAAGGGAAGAGATCACAAACAAAAGAAATGGAGGAAAACAAACAACTGGATATAGAGTTCAAAACCACGCTTAT
Source organism: Lasiurus cinereus (assembly GCA_011751065.1). Classification (NCBI taxonomy): domain Eukaryota; kingdom Metazoa; phylum Chordata; class Mammalia; order Chiroptera; family Vespertilionidae; genus Lasiurus; species Lasiurus cinereus. The sequence continues at coordinate 1,429,501 of JAAGEH010000293.1, read as the reverse complement.
AAGGTTTTTCAAGAATATCCTAGAAATTTGGATAAAGTTAGCGAGACCCAAGAGGAGATGAAAATGAACCAACTAGAGATTGAAAAGAACCAACTAGAAATGAAACATACACTGACTGAAATAAAAAATATTATACACAGACCTAACAGCAGACTAGAGGAAGGCAAAAATCAAGTCAAAAATTTGAAATATAAAGAAGCAGAAAACACTCAACTGGAAAAGCAAGAAGAAAAAAGAATCTAAAAATATGAAGCTAATGTAAGAAGCCTCTGGGACAGTTTTAAGCGTACCAACATCAGAATTGTGGGGGTGCCAGAAGAAGAGAGAGAGCAAGATACTGAAAACCTACTTAAAGAAATAATGACTGAAAACTTCCCACATCTGGTAAAAGAAATAGACTTACAAGTCCAGGAAGCACACAGAACCCCATATAAAAGGAATCCAAAGAGGACTACACCAAGACACATCATCATTAAAATATCAAGGGCAAAAGACAGAGAATATTAAAAGCAGCAAGAGAAAAACAGTTCATTACCTACAAGGGAGCACCCATATGACTGTCAGCTGATTTCTCAACAGAAACAATGCAGGCCAGATGGGAATGGCAAGAAATATTAAACGTGATGAATAGCAAGAACCTACAACCAAGAATACTCTATCCAGCAAATCTATCATTCAGAATTGAAGGGCAGATAAAGAGCTTCACAGATAAGAAAAAGCTAAAGGAGTTCATCAATTCCAAACCAGTATTATTTGAAATGCTGAAAGGTATTCTTTTAGAAGAGGAAGAAGAAAAAGGTAAAAGATAAAAGAAATTATGAACAACAAATACATATCTATCAACAAGTGAATCTAAAAATTAAGTGAATTAAAAATTTGATCAACAGAATAAACTGGTGAATATAATAGAATGAGGAGCACAGAAAGGGAGTGGACTGATAATTCTCAGGGGGAAAGGAGTGAGGGGTGTACAAGGAGAGACTGGACAAAAATCATACACCTGTGGATGAGGTCAACAGGAGGGAGGTAAGGGTAGAGGAAGGGTTGGGAGCCAGGTGGAGGGGAGCTATGGAGGGGAAAAAAGAGAAACAAATGTAATAATCTGAATAATAAAGATTTAATTTTAAAAAAATGCCAGGAAGAAAGAAATCCACATAAAATGAAGCCAAGGAAAAATAGCTTCTCCTCAAAAGGCTCCAATTAATATTGGGGGAGGGGATAGGGCAGGGAAATATTTAATAGTAATGAACAATAAAGCCATTTTGATTACATTTATTAAAAAAAAAAAACAGGATCAGATGAGAGGGCCAAAATGGGACTAACATGCATATAACCATGCCTAATCAATGGGCACAGACAACAGGGGAGTGAGAGCATGAAGGGGGAACAGGTTGGGGGGACAATGGAGGGATAAGGACACACATATGTAATACCTTAATCAATAAAGAAAATTTTTGTGCTAACCAGTTTGGCTCAGTGGATAGAGCGATGGCCTGTGGATTGAAAGGTCCCAGGTTCGATTCCAGTCAGGGGCATGTATCTTGGTTCTGGGCGCATCCCCAGTGGGAGGTGTGCAGGAGGCAGCTGATAGATGTTTCTCTGTCATCGATGTTTCTAACTCTCTATCCCTCTCCCTTCCTTTATTTTTTTTTATTTTTTTTTTATTTATTTTTTTCAGAGAGGAAAGGAGAGGGATAGAGAGCCAGAAACATCGATGAGAGAAAGACATCGATAAGCCGCCTCCTGCATGCCCCCCACTGGGGATGTGCCCACAACCAAGATACATGCCCTTGACCAGAATCGAACCTGGGAACTTTCAGTCTGCAGGCCGACGCTCTATCCACTGAGCCAAACCGGTTTTGGCTCCCTTCCTTTCTGTAAAAAAAAATCAATAAAAATAAAGGTAAAAATTTTTAAATGGGGGCTAGCAGGATGGCAATGAAGGAGCAAAAAGAGTGTGTGTAGATGTGGTGTGTGTGTGTGTGTGTGTGTGTGTGTGTGTTACAGTTAGAACCTGTAGGAGTCTCAGGGGCTGGCAGACCAGGCTCTACTAGATGGGGAGATCTTACTACCACTGCAAGCAAGCCTGGGACACTGGCTCTGGCACAGAAACCATATTGAAGGGGAGAGCTGCTGTGACTAGAAGCCCAGCCTCACCACCACCTAGACTGGCCTCAGACACCATACAGAACCCTACAGCCATCCTATCCAAAGACCTGCTACATCATCTGCAGACCCACAGACTCTGAGATGCCAGTCTCTCTGGCCACAGGCTCCTGTGAATCCCAGAGTGCGCTACTCTCCCGCCAAGCTCACCGCTTCAGCCACAGACCCCGTGCGACTCAGCACCTGGGCCCTTTGGTGAGAGCAAAAATGAGGAGACAAAGAAACAACCCCAAAGGTAAGAAAACGAGGTATAGTCAGGAAAGGACATAATTGAAAGAGAGGCATGCAAAATGTAAGAAATAGAATTCAAAGTTAGGGTCACACAGTTTCTAAACTGGCTGGATGAGAAAATCAACAACTTATGTAAGAATCAAGAGGAAATCAAGAATGATATAGCTACAATAAAAAACACAATGGAAGGTTTCAACAGTAAACTAAAAGAAGTGGGGGACTGAATTAGCAAGTTAGAAGACAAGACAGAAAACACAACCAATTTGAACAGCATTGGAGAAAAATATTAGAAAGCAGGAGGAGAGTCTAAGGGAGCTTTGGGACAACATGAAACAAAGTAATATACATATAATAGGATGTCAGAATAACAAGAGGAGGAGCAAGGATTAGAAAACCTGTTTGAAGAAATAATGACAAGAAAACTTTCCTGATCTGGGGGAGAAAAAGTCACACAAGCACACAGTCCCAAACAAAATAAACCCAAAAAAGACCCACATCAAGATATGTCATAATTACAATGGCAAATGTTAACAAAGAGAGAATCTTAAAGGCTGCAAGAGAGAGACAGAGTTATCTACAAGAAATCTCCCATTAGATTATCAAATGATTTCTCAACAGAAACACATCAAGCCAAAAGGAAATGGAATGAAGTATACAAAATGATGCAAAGCAAGGGACTGAATCTAAGAATATTCTGTCCAGCATCATGCTTAGCATAAAGTCCTCATTTTGGGGGATAATGAAAAGCTATGGGTTGCTCTGAAAGAAATAGGCATGCCTAAGCACTTGATTATTCTGATATGTAATCTGTATTGTGGACAGGAAGCCACTGCAGGACAGATATTACCACTTCCATGGAACAGATGTGGACACCAAAGACAATTAAGGAGGGGAAGTGATTTGCCCAAGGCCACAAAGAATGTATGTGGCAGACCCAAAGCTGAAACACAGGTTAGCTGGAATTGAAAGAGCCACTTTGCTCTAATAACTTCACACTCATCCCTGATAGGAGTTCTTCCTGGTTACCATTCAAGCCTTCTGCCTATTGCTTTCTCTCTAACTGAAGCAGGCATTCATCTCCCCCAATAAGTAACATAGATTGGGGCCTGATTCCAAATACCTTCCTCAGAAACTTTCCTAACAAGCTAAATTCAATCTCTTTGTTCCATGGCTTAGCCAGCCTTACTCAGCACCTATGGTCCCATCTGTAGCTTCTCTCTCAGGAGTTTGAATTATTTGAAGTCATTCACTGAGCACCTACTATGTGCCAGCATCATGATGTTTCTATTTCAGGGAGTCAGTCTCAAGATTACCATTTAGCTGACTGAAGGAAAACAAGCAACCTATTACAATAATGTTTATTTTCTGATCTTCATTCCCTCCGTCATCAAAACCCACATCTGATAGTGTGATCTGTTCATACTACAAATGCAGTCATCTCACCACCATACTTCCTCTGTTCTCCAGATAAATACAAAATGACTTACTGTGGCTGACCTGGCTTGCCCTTGCCAATCCCGCCAACCCCATCGTGTATCTATCTCCTCTCACTATCTGTGCTGGAGTTACTTAATAAACACATGCTTATTCTTCACAATGTAACTAAAACATCATTCCTCAAGGAAGCCTTCCCTGATCCCCTCTTAACCCAAAACCAAGTCAAATCTCTGTCATATATTCTCAGACCACATTCCTTTTCCCTTTTTTTTATTCTCATAAAATCATATATTATATATACATGCATAGAAAGATATATGTCAGTTTCCAAAACATTAATGAACACATTATTTTCCAATACACTTATTACCATTGTAATTGTACATGTATGTGCAATTATACTTTTATTATTGTCTATGTTCAACAATACACTCTGAGCAGATACTGTATCTGACTTGGTCACAATATCTCTGGGCTTATTCTACTGTCTGGAATATAACAATTGCTCTACATATGTTTTTTCACTGAACGAACAAAATTTCAGAGAGAAGGAAAATGAAGCTCTACCAAATCAAATGGTTCTGCTTAGAGAAGCTATTTTCCCCCTGTAGTGCCTCGGGCCAAATTATTCTTTCCCCTCCCCCTTTTTTCTTCCCCAAATTTCTGACAGAAGTTACTTTCTACGTACAGCCATTCTTCAGACTGATGGTAGCCATAGTGATAAGCTGGCCTATAGCCAAAAAAAAAAAGATATCACCTTGTCTGAGTAGTCCAGGCTTCCAAAATAAAAGTCCACAGCAAAGGCCATCCAGATAGAACACTTAAACCTTTATCAAGTAAAAAGACTGAGCCAAACAACTAACAGTTTCTGGGGGGAAAAAAAAAAATACTTTCCAGGATAAGCAATGCCCCAAATGAACCATCCAAAGGCTGCAGGGGCCTGAGGCATAAGCAGATAAACCCTTCCTCGAGGGATTTTAAATCTTCTTTATTCCTTGGATAAAGTAGAAATGTGCCCAAACATTAAATATCTAAGTCTCCCCAATGAGGCAGCTTCTACCAGGGCCTAAATAATCTCGCATAAAGCTCTAACTGAAGCCAAAATTCCCTATAGAAGGAGAGTCTTGTCCTTGCCCTTTTACTACTCAGGGTAGGCAGAAGGGAATTGGTGGCGGGATCAGAAGCATTTACTGAGCACTGTTTAATGGCAGACATGGTGATATATACGTAAGAGACAGGACTGTTAGTGAAAAACAAATGAGACATAAATGAGCACAAAACATAGAAAAGCAGATAAGGCTCAGCAAGCTTAAACAATCTGTTCAACTGCTAGTGAATGGGGTCAGGAGCACACCCAGGTCTACCTGAATCCAGACTCGTTCTCCTACTCCAGTGCTGCCTTTGTGAATCATCTAAGAGCCCCACTCTGCTCTTTCCCCTTCATAACCACCTTCCAACCTAGAATGGGAATGCAGCTATGGCAAGCTATTGGGTAAGGAGAGGCTCTCTTACATGAGCACAATCAGTACATACAGAACTGATTTATGTCAGGTATGGGGCACAGCTCACTGCTGGGAATGGAGTTCATCATCTATAGCTATGGGGATAAGGCTGGGTATTCTGAAAATTCCCAAATGGACTGGGAAACAAAGTACACCTTTCCCAGAACCCACTGCTGCTGGGTACTAGGGTTATAATCCAGCAACCTAGAGCACTTTAAACCAAAGAACAGTGTGTGCTTATCACACCATGAGAGAAGCAGTACCTGCAGGGCAAACAACCCCAGCTGAAGTCTCCATAGCTCCTCTGGCTATGCAGAGAGGGTAGCAACTCCATACTTGAATCATACATATCCACACAGCATCTCCTACAATGTTAAGAATCCATTCATTGTGCTTTGGTTCAAAGTTAACCCTTCCCCAAGATTAACTCATTTCAGGATCTACCTCTTATCAAAAATTATGCCAGCTGATTATTATAATGATAATATAAATATTATCCCATATAATAAAAGGCTAGGCTAATGTGCAAATCAATGAGGCAGAACCATCAGTCACAATGATGCGCACTGACCACCAGGGGACAGATGCTCAACACAGGAGGTGCCCCCTGGTGGTCAGTGCGCTCCCACAGGGGGAGTGTCGCTCAGATTCATGTCTTGTGAGCCCAGTGGCAGTGGCATGAGTCTCTCCTGTCTCTGCAGCAGTGCTAAGGACCTCTGGTGGAGGGGGTTGGGGGGGGGATATTTGCTAGTTTAGGCCCGCTCCTCACATGCTGGGCTGAGGGACCCACACCCCCCAACCCCCTGCACGAATGTTGGGCACTGGGCCTCTAGTCCATTATAATAGCACTTAGAGCCTGGTGCACGAAATTCATGCACTGAGGGTGGGGGTCCCCTCAGCTCAGCCTGCACCCTCTCACAGTCTGGGAGCCCAGCAATCAATCGCCCCACAGAAGGAGGCCCCACAACCCACCTCAGCTCCACAGGCGGGGTAAGCCTCTTTGGAGTGATCCACTGTGGAGCCCACACACCCAGTTCAATCCCCCTGCAAAGGGTGCCCTGGGCCTTCCTCTTTGGGGCAATTCCAGAGCCCCCTGATCGATCACCCTGCTGGCCAGTGGCCTGGGCCTCTTTCTGTGGGGCGATCTTGGGGCAGTCTGGACGGTTGTTCTGCTGGTCAGCCATTTGGTCAATTTGCATATTACATCTTTATTTATTATAGACTAGAGGCCCAGTGCACAAATCGTGCACCAGTGGGGTCCCTCGGCCTGTCCTGTGGGATCAAGCTAAAACCAGTTCTCTGACATCCCCTGAGGAGTCCCATAGTGCAAAAGGGTTCAGGCCAGGCCAAGGGACCCCACCAGTGCATGATCAGGGCCAGAGAGGGATGCGGGAGGTTGGCCAGCTGGTGAGGAACCGCAGGAGGGCTCCAGGGGTATCTGGCCCATCTTGCTCAGTCCCTATAGGCTGGACCCCAGCAGCAAATTAACTTACTGGTCAGAGCGTCTACCCCCTTGGTGATCAGTGCATGTCATAGCCAGCTGTCCAACGGCCTTAGCATATAATTATCATACTAGAGGCCTGTTGTACAAAAAATTCATGCAATGGACCTTCCTTCTGGCTGCCGGCAACAGTTTTCCTCTGGCTCCAGGAACCCAGGCCTTTGCTCTGGCTGGAGCCTTCAGTCTTTGCTCCAGCCAGAGTGCCGCTCCTGTAGTTCCCTCCACTCCTGACCCTCCCCCTCATAACAGGAGTCCGGCCCCACCCGGCCACTCCATGCCCAGAGGACCGGAGCAGCTGGGGGGCAGGGCCATGCCATCTTTGTCAGATTAATTTGCATACTCACTCCTGATTGGCTGGTGGGTGTTGCAAAGTGGTGATCAATTTGCATATTTCTTTTATTAGTATAGATTACACTTTGATTGATTGAATGGCTGAGCAGATGACCAGATACTTTGCATATTAGGCTTTTATTATATAGGATTATTGCACTTTTTTCCTGAACTTGACATCTGTTGGCTAATAGGTTTAACTAGTACATAAGCAATAATCACATAGTGCTCTCTCCTTTCCAGCCAAGCCTCAGTTTTTAAAAATATATTTTGTTTCTTTTTAACAGAGAGGAAGGGAGAGGGATAGAGAGTTAGAAACATTGATGGGAGAGAAACATCAATCAGCTGTCACCTGCACACTTTATACTGGGGATATGCCTGCAACTAAGGTACATGCTCTTGACCGGAATCAAATCTGGGACCCTTCAGTTTGCAGGCCAACGCTCTATCCACGGAGCCAAACCAGTCAGAGTTTAGCTCTTTTTAAAAAACATAATTTTGTATTGATTTCAGAGAGGAATGGAGAGGAAGAGAGAAATAGAAATATCAATGATGACATAGGACAAACTGGGCATAAGCCCTGACCAGGAATCAAATGATGACTTTCTGGAACACAGGTGAATGCTCAATCACTGAGCCACAATGGCTGCATCTAGTGTAACTCTTAAAGCTAAATCCACTGAAATGTCCAGTCCCAGAAACAATGGGTAGCATAGCTTATTTTGACTCAGACACCATGCTTTCAATAGTCACAGAGCCAGAAACAGAGGGTCAACTAGGTCCCTATTTGTTGACACACTCCCCACTCCTGGGAAGGTAATGGAATTTGGAAGAAACACCAACAAGCAAGCAATTTATTGTTGAAAACTCCAACAGAGCTGGGGGAATCATATACAAGCCTCACTACTGCAATGGGACAAGTAATAGCAAATCACAATGCTACATACCATAGCAAAAGGAAAGGAAAATGCATTTATCCACTGGAAGTTCTCAAATAAATGGTTCCTAGAGAGCCATTCTACCTGCTTCCCCCACACACTTCTTGGCAACTGCTGGTAAAATTGTCAAGAGGAAGAAGAGGAGGAGAGAGGGTAGGGCAGTCTTCAGGCCTCTATTTTGAAACTGAGAAATTCATCAACCTGGTAGCTGGGACTTCTTTATCCAGGGCCCAGGTAGGGGCCATGATACAGTCCAGAGTCCAAAGTGAAGAAACAAGTTCCACTTCCTGTCAGCCAAAGCCCAGAATCTACCTGTCATACTAATTATGACAACAAGGTAGAGAAAGATTTGAGATTCTATTAGTGCAGAATATCAATATGCCTGAATCACACATTAGCCTTATTAAAGGCAACCCTTAGCTAGGTTATAAACACACACACACACACACACACACACACACACACACACGAGCCCTGGCTGATTGTTCAGTGTTTAGAGCATCAACCCCACACACAAAAGGTCAAGGGTTTGATTCCCAGTCAAGGGCACATAACTGGGTTGCAAGTTCAATCCCAGTCCTGGTTGGGGTACATGCAGGAGACAACCAATTAAAGTATCTCTATCACATCTCTCTTTTTTTTTTTAATATATTTTACTGATTTTTTACAGAGAGGAAGGGAGAGAGGTAAAGAGTTAGAAACATCAATGAGAGAGAAACATCGATCAGTTGCCTCCTGCACACTCCCTACTGGGGATGTGCCTGCAAAGAATATGCCCTTGACCAGAATAGAATCTGGGACCCTTCAATCTGTAGGCCGACACTCTATCCACTGAGCCAAACTGGTTAGAGCTCTTTCACAACACACACACACACACACACACACACACACACACACACACACACACGATAAAACAAAATCCCCATCAGGGAAAAAAATGACAGCAGAGTAGATGTCCCAGAGCAGACAGAACGGCTAGGGTCGCATGGGGAGTGTTTGTTAGCAAGTTAAGGGATAGCTGTACTCCAGGAGAAGGTGGGGGACTGCTGGATGGGACTCTCCTGACCGGGCAGTCCGCACTGCTGCTAGGTTTCCTCCTGGACCCACCAGCTCGGACATGGAGACCGTGCCATCTTGAAGAGGAAAGTGGATGTTATCTACAACTACGGCACCCACCAAACAGCTGCAAATCCCAGGGAACCGGTCCCCAGATGACACAAACAGGCGAATTCAGAGGAGCTCTACAGTCCACCACGAAAAGTTGGATTTCGCCTGGGATAAGGTGAGGTCTCTGGTCCCTCAGGACAGAGAAACACGCACATTGTGAAAGCTGGAGGACTTGGGGAAGTCTGCACCTAGAGAAATCCGTGGCTGTTGGGGCTGATGTGATCTGTGAATGTGAAAGGGGGTCCTCAGAATTGCTAAGAGAGGGGATCTCTAAAAAGCAACCCATTTTGATTTGATGCACAGCCTGGAAATTTTAAAAGTGTGCCAGCTGCTTGGACACAAGGAGGAAAGGGGGACTGTGCAGACTTGTGGGCGGTATCAGAGTTCTCGCCCTTGCACTCTTTCCTCTTCAGATCCTTGCTTCTGATTGCTAAGCCCAACACATAGGATCACCCAGTTGGAAACACCCTGAGAGATTGCAGGGGAAAGTTGTTTTTCTGGAACCTGGGGATCGGAGGGGGCAGTGACCATCAGAGAACCAGCTCTGGGGCAGTCCACTCCCACAAACCGGTGTTGAGTGCCACAGAGAAAGCAGGATTTAAGCACAGGCTAGAAAGGACCTATAGTCTCAGAGGTCAATCCAGCAACACCCTAATACCAAAACCAGACAACACAATGAAAGTAAATTATAGGATAATATCTCTCATGAACATAGATGCCAAAATCTTCAACAAAATTTTAGCAAATCAGATCCAGCAGTACATCAGAAAGATCATATACCATGACCAAGTAGGATTTATCCCAGGAATGCAAGCATGGTACAATATTTGCAAATCAATAAACATGATACATCACATAAACAAATTGAGAGGTAAAAATCACACAGTCATATCAACTGATGCAGAAAAAGCATTTGAAAAAATCCAACACCCTTTCTTGATAAAAACTGTCAGCAAGGTGGGAATAGAAGGATCATACCTCAACATAATAAAAGCTATATATGATAATCCCACAGCTAACATCATACTCAATGGGCAAAAACTAAAACCATTTCCCCTAAAAACAGGAAGAAGACAGGGATGCCCACTCACCACTCCTGTTCAACATAGTACTGGAAGTATTAGCCATTGCAATTAGACAAGAAGAAGAAATAAAAGGCATTCAAATTGGAAAAGAAGAAGTAAAGCTGTCCTTATTTGCAGATGACATTATGTTGTATTAAAAAAAAAAAGACCCCACCCGGTTTGGCTTAGTGGATAGAGTCAGACTATGGACTGGAAGGTCCCAGGTTCGATTCCCGTCAAGGGTATGTACCTTGGTTGCGGGCACATCCCCAGCAGGGGATGTGCAGGAGGCAGCTAATCAATGTTTCTAACTCTCTATCCCTCTCCCTTCCTCTCTGTAAAAAAAAAAAAAAAAAAAAAATCAATAAAATATATATTAAAAAAAGACTATCAAAAACTAATAGACTTAATAAATGAATTTGGCAATGTATCAGGTTACAAAATTAACGCCAAGAAATCTATGCCATTTCTATATACCAACAGTGAACTTACAGAAAGACTAAAAAAGCAATCCCATTTATTTGCACCAAAAAAATTAAGATACCTAGGAATAAACTTAACTAAGGAGGTAAAAGATCTGTACATGGAAAACTATAGGATACTGAAAAAAGAAATAAAGGAAGACGTAAACAGATGGGAGAGCATACCATGTTCATGGATTGGAAAAATCAACATCATTAAAATGTCCATACTACCCAATGCACTCTATAGATTCAATGCACTCCCTATTAAATTACCAATGGCATATTTCACAGATCTAGAAAGAAATCTCCAAAAATTCATCTGGAATAAAAAAACAACAACAAATAGCCACAGCAATCCTAAAAAAAGAAGAATTAAGTAGGTGGGATCTCAATACAGTGGTACCTCGAGATACGAGTGCCCTAACATACGAGATTTTTGAGATACAAGCCGTTGAGCGAGCGATTTTTGCTTTGAAATACGAGCAACCTTTGAGATAGGAGTAATCGCGCAGATCGCCCGGCTGCACACGACACACCAGTTTACCGAGACTCAAGCGTCTCATAGTTTCCCACGCCTCAAGGTTACGGAACAAATTAAACTCGTATCTCAAGATACCACTGTACCAGATTTCAAGCTGTATTACAAAGCCACTGTTCTCAAAACATCCTGGTACTGGCACAAGAACAGACATATAGACCAATGAAAAAGAATAGAGAATCGAGGTATCGACCCAAACCACTATGCTCAATTAATATTTGACAAGGAAGCATGAACATACAATGGAGTCAAGACAGTCTCTTCAATAAATGAGAAAATTGAACGGATACATGCAAAAAAATGAAACTAGACCACCAACTTACACCATACACAAAAATAAACTCAAAATGGATACAGGACTTAAACATAAGACAGGAAACCATAAAAATACTAGGAGAATCCATAGGCAGTAAAATCTCAGACATATGCTGAAAAAACTTCTTCATTGATACTGCTTCTAGGGCAATGGAAGCTAAAGAGAAAATAAACAAATGGGACTACATCAAAATAAAAAGCTTTTTCACAGCAAAAGAAACCATCAACAAAACAACAAGAAAGCCCACTATATAGGTGAACATATTTGCAAATGTTATCACTGGTAAAGGTTTAATCTCCAACATCCTCAGACAACTTATACAACTTAATAAAAGGAAGATAAATGATACAAAAAAAAATGGGCTGCAGACGTAAATAGAATCTTTTCGAAAGAACACAGAAGGAAGGCCAAGAGACATGAAAACATGCTCAAAGTCACTAATTATCCAAGAGATGCAAATCAAAACAACAATGCGGTACCATTTCACACCTGTCAGAATGGCAATCAACAAATCAACAAACAAGTGTTGGGGAGGATGCGCAGAAAAAGGAACCCTTGTTCACTGCGGCTGGGAATGCAGACTGATGCAGCCACTGTGGAGAACAGTATGGAGTTTCCTCAAAAAACTACAAATGGAACTCACAGCCGAAACCGGTTTGGCTCAGTGGATAGAGCGTAGGCCTGCAGACTAGAAGGTCGCAGGTTCGATTCCGGTCAAGGGTATGTAGCTTGGTTGTGGGCACATCTCCAGGAGGGGGTGTGCAGGAGGCAGTTAATCGATGTCTCTCTCTCATCGATGTTTCTAACTATCTCTCTCCCTTCCTTTCTATAAAAAAATCGATAAAAATATATAAAAAATTAAAAAGAATAAAAATGGAACTCCCATTTGACCCAGTAATCCCACTTCTAGGAATATATTGCAAGAAACTAGAAACACCAATCAGAAAGGATATATGCATCCCCATCTTCATAGAAGCACAATTCATCATAGCTAAGAATTGAGGAGTCCTGGGTTCTATTCCAGACAAGGATAAATACCTGAGTTGCAGGTTCCCTGCCCCAGTTGGGGACACAATGGGGAGGCAACCAGTTGATATGGCTCTCTCACACTGATGTCACTCACACTCTCTCTTATATTCCCTTTCCCTCGTCCTTGCACTCTCTCTAAAGTCATGGAAAAAATATCCCCCAGTGAGGATTTTTTTTTTTAATTATTCTCTCTCAAATATAGGGTGTTCCCAAATAATGAATACATCTTTAACAGCTGATAGCTCAAATTTGAAAATGAAATATATTTTAATAAACACTGCCTTTATAATTATTGAAAGTGTGTGTATATATTTAGGGGACATCCTATATATTCCTGGTGCCCTAACAGGCTGAGAAGCATATTTTGGCAGGGTTGTTTTTTGGTGTGTTTTTTTTTTATTATTGGGGTGAACTTATTGGGGTGACAATGGTTCACAAAACCATAGGTTTCAAGTGTACAACTTAACAAAGCATCTTTTGCACACCTAATCATGCACCCATAGCTCCAAGCAAAGTCTCTTTCTGTGCCCATTCCCACCACCCCTTTGCCCATCTCCACCTACTTTCCACCTCCCTTTACCTTTAGCTAACATCAGTGTTGTTTGTGTCTATGTGTTGTTGTGGGGGTTCTTTGTTGTTGTTGTTTTATATATATTTATTAATTTCAGAGAGAAAGGGAGGAGAGAGAAATAGAAACATCAATGATGAAAGAAAACCATTGATTGGCTGCCTTCTGCACACACCCTACTGGGGATCGAGCCCACAACCCAGGCATATGCCCTTGGCCGGAATTGAACCTGGGACTCTTCAGTCTACATGGATGATGCTCTATCCATGGAGCCAAGCCAGCTAGGGCTATTTTGTTTTTTGTTTGTTTGTTTGTTTTTGCTTAATCCTTCACCTTCTTTTATCCAGCTTCCCAACCCTTTCCTGAGAGCTGTCAATCTGTTCCATGTATCCATGTCTTTGTTTGTATTTTGTCAGTTTATTTTGTTCATTAGATTCCACATATAAGTGAGACCATATGGTATTTGTCTTCCTCTGACTGGTTTATTTCACTTAGCATAATAATCTCCAGGTCCCTTCCATGTTATCACAAAGGTAAGAAAGTAAGATTTCCTTTTTTTTTTACATGGCTGAGTAGTTTCATTGTGTAAATGTACCATAACTTTTTTATCCACTCATCTACTACTGACGGGCACTTGGGCTGTTCCAGATCTTAGCTATTGTAAACAGTGCTGCTATGAATATAGGGGTGTTACAGATGAAGAAATAAGAACAGAGAAGTTAAGTAATTCATCTGAAGTCTAACAGCTAGTACATGGTTTAAATCTGGGTAAATCTGATGCTACAGCCAAGAGCTTTCCACAGTACTTCACCTCGTTTTCCTCCAGGGGTGAACTGACTTCCCGGCTAAATTTTTCTATAGAAAAGATACTGCTCCTACCTATCCACTCAAATCAACTAGGCAGTCGTGTTTCTTAGAGTTAGTTAACCGGAACTATGTCTTGATGGTCTCATGAATTCCTGTGCTTGAGACAGCCCACTAAAATTTAAACCTGGGTGAACTGAATTTCCAGACCCACAAAGCTGTCACCAGTAAGAGCCTAACTAAGCTATCAGCTGTTACCTAGCTCTGGGACAACTCTCTTTGCAACAGCCAACCTGAGCATATCTCTACGTGTCCCCAACAAGTCCTCTTCAGAGATTGCAAAGGAGGTACCAGGAACCTCTCCTACTCTTGAGTTGTGACCATATGCACAGAATTGTCTTTGAAGATAATCTAATTCTGATTTAAGTAAGAATAGAAAAGATAAAAAGATTTCTGTTTGGTATCCAGTAGCAAACAGAGACTTCCTTCCATGTTGCTCGCTGCCTCTCTAGAACTTTCAGGGACCTCCCACCCCCAGGGTGTCAAGGGCAGCAGAGTAGAAAAGGCAAGATGACATTCAATGTTGTATTCTTAAGAGACCAGTGGTGAGAATCAGCCCATGTTTCTAAAGGGAGTAAATATCCTCAATAAACTCAAGGGAAGCAAAGTAGTACTAAAACATACTGTCTTTCTTAGTAAGACTCTCAGGGTTGCCTGTTTATTTTTGCTGTATGCATGAGAACTTTCACCAGTTAACTTTTTTTTTTTTCCTGAAGCTTAGGGTAGCTGATGATTCACCCAGGTGCAAAACAGCTGCTAGAAAGATCTGTGGAAAGGGTCCACTGGCAAAGGCAGGCTGTGTGTGGTAAGGAGGGTCTCCCAAGAGTGCCCTACATGCCAAGCCATATGTTGTCAGGATATTAATCCAATGTTTACTCTCTCAGGAGCATTAAATGATATCCAAGGACTACACGAGTCCTTCCAATTCTATTCCTTACTTCTTTGCCAGAAAGATTTGTAACCTGGAAACAAAGCCCTCTGCCTAATAGCAGCAATAATACGCACCAAGAAATAGGAAACCAGGCTATCAATTCAAGCTTCCCTGCAAGGTACTGCCCCAAAGAAGCCCCTTCTAGAAAATGTAGAATCCTACTACTAACACTGTTTTCCAGAAAACACAGACATACATAACTTGGGTGTCCTAAGAAGGGAAAGTCTTGAACCAAAAGAGTAAAGAGGGAACATCACATTTCCACTTCTGCCCCAAATGAAACAGCTCCAAAAAGAGAAGACCACCTCATTGACACAAGAACTAAAAGCAAAGGGCATGAATATGAAATAAGGCTACCTGGCCTCAGCTGGTGGCTTGGCTGGTTAGAGCATCATCCTGTACCCCACAAAGGTTGCAGGTTTGATTCCTAGTCAGGGCATATACCTAAATTGAAGGTTCAATCTCTGGTCAGGGTGTGTACTGGAGGAAACTCATCGATGTTTCTCTCTCTCTTCCTCTCTCTCTCTAAAATCAATAAACATATCCTCAGGAGAGGATTAGAAAAAAATAAGACTACCTGGATTAGTCACTGCTATACCATTATTAGTATTGTATGACCCTAAATCATTTAGACTCTTCAAACCTCAATTTTTTTCCTCTATGAAATATACTAGTAAATGTTGTAAGGACCAGACTAAATAATGTATCTGAAAGCCTTTGAAAACAGTGAATTATTGAACATACTTTAGGCCTAATTATTATTCAAAACCCTAAGACACTTCTGAAGAGCACAGAAGCAAACTGTCACCTTGAAGACACAATCTACAGTGACTGGATGTAGGTGTCTGAAGAGAAACTCATGCTCAGGAATAAAGTTAGAACAGAGTGAACTTTGAAGAAGAGATCACACTTGGGTCTGCTCAGGTACATTTAAAAAATAAGAACAATATATGCACATGGTTCCAATTTGAAAAAGCACACAGGTATACAGTGAAAAGTCAGCCTCCTTCCTACCCCATTCTCCAGCCACCCAGCGTCCCTCACCAAAGATACCCTCTCTTTTCAGTTTCTCATATATTCTTCCAAAGGTATTTCCAATCAGCTAGTTTCTACCTCATATAGGGTTACCATCTGAAACTTAGAAGATAATGCCAAACAAGCAAGCACTGCCAGGGCCTATGAAAAGAGCAAGCCAACCAGAGGATAAGATATTGCCTGCAAAAGGTCCCATGGAGGTGCAGTTTTCCTTATGACTAGTATACTGCTTTGTCCTGTGGCTGACCACAATTAGGCAATGATTTTGTATAATGTAGTTCCATTTTAATTTTTATTTACCCAGCATGCCTTCTCAGAGAAGCGATTAACAGGAATGATCTCTGGGACTTCATGCTGTGTCACCAGGGCCTTAGAAATAGAAGCAAGAACAATAGTCAAAACTCCCCCAAAAAGAACAAAAATCACCATATTTTTAGGGACAGAATACAAGGGAAAATAAAGCCTAGACCATAGATAGATTAGTCTCTTCAGCAAGACTCAGCTGAAGAGACTAATTCACTACCCACAGAAAATTATAGGACACTCTCAACCAAAGCTAGGTGTTCACACAACTCCCTCAAAAGTGTCTGAACTTATGCCCTCCCCTCCCTTTCTTCTTATACAGGAAATTTATATGTGTAAAATCCCAGCCTCTATCCAAAGGTCACAAAAAGGTAGCCTATAGTTCAAATCTCAACCACAGATATGCTTTGGTAGCCCCTAGGGGTTTCACACAAAAATCTGGATTTCTGGCTTTTCTTATAACATGAGATGATGACGCCATAGTGCACACTTAGCCATGATAATGATAGGCTGAGTAGCAGCTGCCCCCACAGAGCACATGAGCACTCCAGTTTGACATGGGGACACCATTCCCTAATGCCTCACACTGATTGCTCCCTACCTGGCCTGGAACATCTGAGCTGGAGACCCCTAGCCAGTGATGACAAAGGAGACTGATTAACTGATAGGAACAACAGCTGACCAAATAGCAGGACTCCGGCATTCACAAGCTTTTATTAAACACCCTCAAAGAGCTAGGAACTGTGCTGAGGGCTTGGTACACAAAGAGGAATGAGGGACAGTATCTGCCCTCCAGGAATTCCTAATCCAGTTGGAAAAATAAGACTTACTCTTAAGAATTGAACTGCTTGCCCAGTTGGCATGGCTCCATGGTTGAGCCTCAACTTATGAACCAGTTAGTAACAGTTCAATTCCCAGTAAGGGCACATACCCAGGTTGCAGGCTTGATCCCCAATGTGGAGCGTGCAGGAGGCAGCCGATCAATTATTATCTCATTATTGATGTTTTTATCTCTCTATCTCCCTTCGTCTCTGAAATCAGGAGATCTCTCTCTCTCTCTCTATCTCTCTATCTCTCTCTCTCTCCCTTCCCTCTTTGGCTGGGAATCAAAGAATGTTTCAGGGAAGAACTGGGATTTGAACAGAACTGTTATCATATCTAAGCTTTCACATATTCATTCATTCAACAAGCATTTATTGTGTCTATGTTATACTCAGCATTATGCTCCACACACAAAATAAAGCATAGCCCATGTCCTTGAAAAGCTCATATATAAAAGACAATATAACCAAGACAAAGTATGCTGAATTCTATAATCAAAGAGTTTCTATGTGGATACAAATAAGAAGGTCCCTGGCGAGGCTTGCTGAAGAAGGCAACTGTGCAGCTTAAAGTAGGAAACTAAGGAGAGGTTCCTCTGGGCAAAAGAATTGGCAGAGGTATGCTTCGAGGACCACATGGACCAGTTTATCAGAAGCAAAGGGTACAAGTGGGTAATGGTAGAGGATATAATTAAAGTAGTAGGACAGGGATATACCACAATAGACATGGAACATCAGGACTACTAAACACTGAGATTTATTTAGCAGCCAATATGTGCAACTGAGGCTTCTAAGCATGAGTGTTCTCTTTCAGCACAGTATTTAGAAGACCCCAAGTGGCAATGGCACACAAGGTCCTAGAGGAAGCTGAAGCAGGAGATAGGAGGGGGCTCCGATAATAACTCTGGAGCAGTTACAGGAAATAGGAGAAAGACTAAGTAAGGTAAATACCGCATATAGTTACAAAAATTTAAGACAATGGCATTTCTTTGAAATTACTTTTTAATTCCTTTTTTTCTTTAAACCAATTCAGACTAGTCTTCCCAAAAAATAGTGAGGTTTTTCTTTGTTTCATTCAGGCTATCTTTATGGTGCTTGCAGGTTTTTTGTGTGTGTGTTCTTTAACTCAGCTTGAGATCAATATAATGTGGGTAGTAGATTTAGGAGCTTCTTCCCACTTCCACCCCCAATTCTACACTAAACTAGTTGTAAATCTCAAAGGGAAAGAGAGTCAACTTGATCAAGTCCAAGTAGGGTATTTAACTGTACCTCCCAGACCTTGTGCAAGGACTACAAATGGACATACAAATAAGAAAGCCGTGACAGATGTCAAAGTTCCCTTAATGAAGTAATTGCTTCATGTCTTCTGAAGAGCAGAGGCAAGAGACAAGAATACATTGTCAGAGGGCCCAAGGCAGGCTATGGACCAACCACCCATTAAAATCCCATGTCAGAAACTGCCCAGGAAACAGGACCTATTGGTTAAATTGGTTAAATCAGCGATTAAAGAGACCCTCAGAAAGATGAGAAATGAGTGGAATAAGGAAAATGACGGCAGAGAAGCTGCAAAGTTCCTTAACTTTTCACAACTTTTAGTTATTCAGTATGAGCTACCTGTGACTATTGATATGAATAATCAACCAACCAACCAAGAAGACAGACAATGATGTGATCATTAAAATAAAACTTACTTGGTCAGCATAACTTATCTCTAACCAAGTCTTGGATCAGAAACTGGCAACTTCTACTGTTGTCATTATTGATGATAATACAGTACAGTTAAATTGTGCCAGAGGAAGCACTTTACATATGTATTTTCTCAATTAATTGGCTACAAAAGTAAATATTACTCTTCCCATTCTACAGATCATGAAATTAAGGCTTAGAGGAAAAAAGGCAACTTCTCTATCTGATAGCTATTAAGTAGATAGCAGAATATGAAACCAAGTGAGCTGACTCAAAATGTTTTTAAACCACTCTGACCTAACATTCATTCCTTTTCCTTTGAGATACATTAAAGGTTTGCTTGGGTCACCAGAAAAGGCCCACTGGTGCATTGGCCCTGTTCTTTACAGAACACACAGCAGTCTGGTCTGAGAACTATTTCTTTGTTTCTAAAATAGGGAAACTTCAAATCTATTTCATCAGGGATGAGAGCAAAAGGAAAACTTCAACACGAATAGGAGAAAAATCAGCATGACAGCTAAAATCCTCAACAATGAGGATTGTAAGTATAATGGACAAGATAGTGGAGGGGCCTCCTACCTCTCTGGAGATTTTTAACTGCAATAGTCTCTTGCATCTTTACAGGCTTTAAATAATCCTAACAAATTCTATGGCCACCCTCTGTGAGCCCTTTGGCTTGAGTCTTAGCTTTGCCATTAATACACTGATGGCCCTAAAAAAAAGTATACCACCCATTTCACTTCTCTGAGGTTCAGTTTTGTCATATATATATATAGCTATTATGCAAAGTGTCCCCTCAGGAGTTCAATTGGGGTAACGGGAGTTTGATCACTCACTATGACATGTGCTGACCACCAGGTGCCGCAGAACAAAAGAAGGTCTGGCCGGCAACTGGAAAGCCGCTATCAGTCTTGATTGCCAGCCAAGCCTAGGGACTCTACCCATGCACAGATTTCATGCACCGGGCTTTAGTAGTAAAATAAGAAACCACCAAATGCAAAACTACAACACTGAGCAACAACGGACCTGAAAGATTATCTCCTGACTTTTCACTCACGTAAGGAACTAGGAATGAAGCAGGCACATCCCTGATTTCTTCAATGAAACTGATATAAAGACCCCATGATGATTTCTTCCAGCCCAGATATACTATTTTAGACTTCAAGAGCTGCACCCACAGATGGAGACTTTGCTTCATGAATACAATCAAACCCAACTCACTATGACCATCAGATGGGTAGGGTCACAAAATTCAACCTTAAATACCGTGCTTATGAGCTGGTCCCTTAAAACTCCAATGTCTACTATCCATTGGATTTAAAGCATGACAATCAATCTCATAGATAATGACTGTCCTACCTTACATAACTTCCAGTGAACTACAGCCTACTAATATAGAGTTTGGTCAGGTGGCTGCTGCCCACCTTAGGAGCCCACAGAAATATAAGGCATATGCATGAAACTATTGCCAAAAGTAAAGAAATGTCCATTTAAAATGGCATTAGTCTTCCTTATCAGACCTTTGGGATGCATCTCAGATTATTCCAGTTTCTAGAACTCCTCCCCTCACAAGACAGAAGAGGCAGAATGCATGCAGAGAGAAGTGACTAAACATGGATCTATACAGTGACTGCTGTGATATCCCTCTACCTGTGATGACAAGTGATCATTAAAAGACATAATCAAGAACTCTCTGTGTGAAAGCACAGCTAGCAAGCAGACCTCAAAAACATACCCCTTTCAGTTTCTCTGTTGATATGACATCGGACATGAGATAAACATCAGACACTCCCCAAAGGCTCCAACCTCCAGTCCAGGAGGTTCAGCTGTGAAAAAATAAGGCCTAGGAAGCAGATGGTAAATGGACCGACTCGCAAATCCAAGATTTGAAAGAAAATAAAAACAATAAAGGATAAACTTAATTCCAGCCTCTCTGGAGAAGTCCAGGTAAAACTCATTCCTCCCATCTTCACCTCCACCCACATCCCATTTCTTTTCCAAGTCTCTCAATAGATAACATGAATAATTTCACAAAAGGTCAAACAACTGCTCCAAATTATTAAGAATATCAATAAGGTTAGCCAGTGTGGCTCAATGGTTGAGAGTACACCTATAAACTAGATGGTCACAGTTACATTTTCCCAGTCAGAACACATCCCAGCTGCAAGCTCAATCCCCAGTAGGGGCTGCGTAAGAGGCAGCTGATCTGTGATTCTCTCTCATCACTGATGTTTCTATCTCTCTCTCCCTCTCCCTTCTTCTCTGAAATCAATAAAAACTTAAAACACTTTCAAAAAATGCCCTGGCCAGTGTTGTCAGTACGGTTAGAGTATCATCCTGGGAAGTGAGGAGTCGCTGTTTTGATTTCTGGGTTATAGGTTGATCTCTAGCCCCAGTTGGGGCACATGCCAAAGGCAACTAATTAATGTATTTCTCTTACACTGATGATATTCTCTCTCTTCCCCCAACCTCAGTCTCTGCCTCCCACACTCTCTAAAAATAAAAATAAAAATCAATCAATGAAAAAAATATCCTCAGGTGAGGATTAGAAAAAAAAAATCAATAAGGAAAACAGAAATCCTTATGCTCACAAATATGTAGTGGCTAAGGAGTTTTGGTTACATCCTAACGTACCATCCTCAGAAGTTAAAAAGAGCTCAGCTGGTTGGAAAATAGATATACAAAGTGGGGCAAAAGTAGGTTTACAGTTGTAAGTATGCAAAATACAGAATTTATTATTAATTATTACATTATTTTACATATGAACAGCCATAAACCTACTTTTGCCCCATCCTGTAGCAAGGTAGAATTCACAGTTTTGACCCTCCTAAAAGCCAACTAGCTCAAATCTTTCCATGACAACCAGCCATGGCTTAGCTACAACCCAAACAGAAAAGAATAATAAGGGCTTTTACCCCTAAGGTGTTCCCACCCTGGAAAAACAGTGAACGCTTCAGCAGCAAGAATTGTTTCACATTAGTGTCCTCAATATCTTCCACTGGGCCTGGTACTTAGTAGTGCCTTGAGAAAATAAGCTGAATGGTCAAATACCCTAGTAACTGCAAGACTCCTGGTGGTGGTGAGGGATGGGAGGGAATAGCACAGTGCAATAGAAAGAGCTTTGAAGTCAGAATTGAGTTTAAAGTCTCGCTGCAGCACTTAACCTCACTGAGCCTCAGTTTTTCCATCTACAAAATGGGGATAATACCAACTATCTTACAAGACTGCTATGGGAATTAGATGAGATAATGCTTTCCTGGCTTTACAAGTTTGGTGTTTGAGGCACTGAAAAAGCTTGATCTACTAGACAGAAAACAAGCCTTAATGACTATACTAGAGGCATGGTGCACAAAATTCAGCACTGGGGGTGGAAGGCCTCAGCCACTCAGTCCTCTCACAGTCTGGGAACCCCATGACCAGTCATTTCTGCAGAGGGAGGTCCTGCCACCTGCTGCAGCCCATCAGTCAGTGGCCTGGGCCTCCTGCAGAGTGATCATGGGGCGATGGCCAGGCCCCTGACCAATCGCATAACACCTGCTTTGGCTGGCCTGGCACCAGAGAGTGTTATAGCATGGCCATCCAGATGGTCATTCTGCTGTTCAGTCGTTCAGTTGATTTGCATATTACACTTTTATTATTATAGAAGACTAGTGGCCCGGTGCACAAAATTCATGCACAGGGAAGGGTTGTCCCTCAGCCCAGCCTGCATCCTCTCCAATCTGGGTCTGCTGGCTCCTAACCACTCACCTGCCTGCCTGCTTGATCGCCCCTAACCACTCTGCCTGCCGGCCTGCTCACCCCCAACTGCCCCCCTTGCTGGCCTGTTCACCCCCAATTGCCCCGCCGCTGGCCTGCTCACCCCCAACTGCCCCCAGCCAGCCTGATTGCCCCAAACTGTCCCCCCCTGCTGGCCTGCTCACCCCCAACTGTCAGCCTGCTTGCCCCCAACTGTCCCCTCCCCCAGCCTGATCATTCCCAACTGCCCTCCCCTCCTGACCTGATTGCCCCTAATCGCCTCTGCCTCGCCCTGCCACTATAGCTTTGTCCAGAAGGATGTCCGGAAGGTCTCCTGGTCTAATTAGCATATTACTCTTTTTATTAGTATAGATTAGAAAGAGGATATAAGTAAGAAATGCGTTCTCAATGAGGGCAAAATCACCCCAAGGGGGTGAAAATGGATTGCTAGGGAAGAAAAATCATAGATATTACACAGTACATAAACAAATTCATAGTATATCTGTGGTATTACAATTCAGATGGCATGGGGGGCAAAGAGGGTTAGGACAAGTCTCAAAAAGTGATAATAAACAAAAAGGTTAAGAAACATTTGACCAGGACCAGTTTGGCTTAGTGAATAGAATATCAGCCTGCATACTGAGAGATACTGGGTTCGATTCTGATCAGGGGCACGTACTTTGGGTACAGGTTCACACCCTACTGGTTGATGGTTCTCTCTCATTGATGTTTCTAACTCTCTATTCCTCTCTGTAAAAAATCAATAAAATACATTTTTTTAAAAAGAATAATTTGATATTCAAAGAGTTGACCCAGTTTCCATAAAGATTGTCATTAATTTGCATAATAGTCATGTATAGGATGACCAACTTGTACTGGATTGCCCCAGACTTTACTGATTGGGAACTTAAGTGCCACATGTGAGAAATCCCTCAGTCCTGGAAAAACTATGATGGTTGTTCACCCTTCTCATAGGAAAGATCAATACAGGCATTTTCATTTCACTAATGAGGTGACCCCAAGAAACATGATGGTTGTCATGAAGGATTTACCGTACTTCAGCAGCATTCTTGAGCCAAGATGAAAATATGCCATTTGTCCAGCCCTTGACTCAGAGCTCTCTGCCCCTAACCTCCACCAAGGCATTGGCAAGGCATTCTCGTGCACCGACTATGCCACTTCCTTCTTGTTATGGACTGAATGTCTCTCCCCCTCCAAATACTTATGTTGAAACCCTAATTTCCAATGTAATTTTTTTTAATGGGCCTTTGGAGGTAGTTAACATCAGAGTAGATCATGTAGGTGGAACCCCTATGAGGGGATTAGTGGCCTTACAGAGAGTTGACCAAGCCAGGGCTCTCTCTACTCTTTAAGCCACATGAGGATACAGCAAGTAATCATTACTGTGAACAAAAAAAAGGGCTCTCATCAAGAACCTGATCAGCAGGCCTCCAGAACTGTTGAGAAATAAATATTTGCTATTTAAGCTACCCAGTCTATGGCATTCTGTTATAGCAGCCTATAACTTACTAAGACACTTCTCAATGCCTCAAACACCAAAGCCAAGGACACTATTAAAGAAATCGAGGGCAAAGCCATCAAGGATATGCATATCCTATTTGAGAACCCACCAAGTATCTGAAAGATGTCACTTTGCAGAAGCAAAGTGTGTCATTCTGCCATTACAATGGTGGAGTTGATAAGTATGCCCAGGTCAAATGGTAGGGCAGGACACAGGGTCAATAGTCGAAAAAGAGTGCTAAATTTTTGCTGCACACGCTTAAAAATTCAGAGAGTAATACTGAACTTAACATTTAGATGCTTAATGACCACATCTGTGTGAACAAAAGCACCCAAGATGGGGTGTGGAAGCTACAGCGATCATGAGTGAATAAACCCATAAATGAGCTCTCTCTGACACAACGAAGTTACTGGAAAAGAACATATTGTTCCTAATCCAGAAGAAGGATTTGCACAGAAGAAAAAGATACCCCAGGTGAAACTGAAGAAATAAAACATTTATGGGCCAGGGATAAATTTAGCATAAAACAGATGCTAATAAAAGCAAAAAGCAGAAAGAGCGAGAGCACGAGAGCACGCCAGAGAGATGGAGGGAGAAGGGGGGAAAGGAGGTATAGAGGGGGCGGGGAGAGAGAGAGAATATGAATAAAGGCAGACATAACCAGCCATCACAACCATTATCCTTGTCAATGAGCTGCCTCGGGGAACCTGAAAGAACTACCAGTCTGGGTTGAACATAGTTCTATTGCTACTGAATTCTCACTGTCTCCAAGGTAGAAAATTGCACAAGTGAAGATATCAGGTGTAAACCCTTAACAAGTCAGGAAAATTCTGGGAGATTCTTCATATGTGTCCTGAGTACCTTGAATCTTTTAGAGGTTTTTGTCCCAAAGACAAACTTGATTGTTGTCAATGCTAGGAATCAGAAGTTACCCCAAGCCCAGCCTGAATAGCAACAGTCTACTAGTATTCTCCCCTATTCAGCAGTGAAACCCTTTGTGAAATTACCAGTAAATGAAGAAAAGGGCGGGATATTTCCTTAGGCCACATATAATTAAAAGAAGAAGCTCTTGCTGTGGAAGACTAAATCTTGAAGCTTAAAACCAACTCAGAGGAGGATAAAGTATTCATCCCCTTAAAAAGAAAAAGATTACCTCCACAAGGACAGGTCTCCAAATTAACACCAAATCCAGGAGATAGAGAACGCTTTGCTACAAAACATGACCTAAGTACCATCTGAGGCCCCAAAGGAAAATTGCAGGGATTGTACTGTAGAAATGTTCAGATTAGCTCTCCTGAAAGCGGCTTACTCCAAGACACTGGCAGACAGCCAGTCTCTGCAGCAAAGCTGCAGTTAGGAAAGGATAGAAAATAATGAAGAAAAGACACATACAAGAGGCTAGATGAGAAGAACATTAATCCACAAACATAGTAAAAAGAGGATTGGAAGGCATCATCTATTTGGAAAAAGATAAAACTTGCCTTTACAGATTGTCATTTTTTAATATTTTCATTAACAGCCAATCTTCATTCTTTGATGATGAAAACAGTTATTGCATTCCTATTCCCAAGAGCTTTCATGTGTATTACTTCATTTAACTATTCTTCAAAGTATTTATTTGTTTTTGAGAGTACATTTATCAAAGCTGGGAACAGTAAAATAACGAAGGACCTAGAATAGAAGAAGCAACAGGAGAGAGCCTAGGTGGGGCTGCTTTGGTTCTCCAGAAATGTTATTGCAAAGAAGTGAGCCCAGGGGAGGCTGCTGTTAGCTCACTGGTGTCAGAGAAAAGGGAAGCTTGTGGCCAGGTTCAGGGTTTTAGCCCAGGATGATCTGGCACTGCCCATTGCTCCCCTGGTTGCAAGTCTCATGGGGACTCTTAAGAGTTTAGGAGAGAAAAAAAAAAGAATGAGGGGAGAATCAAGATAGCGGCATAGGTAAACACCTATGCTTGCTGCCTCTCACAACCACATTAAAATTACAACTAAAAGGCAGAACACTTACCAGAACCGCAGGAAAGCTGGCTGAGTAGAAGTTCCACAACTAGAAAGGTAAAGAAAGCACAGTAAGACTGGTAAGAGGTGCGGAGACACGGAGAGTGCTGGCACCTGGATGTGCTGCTCTTTTCATGGGGAGGGAGATACAAGCTCCTGACTGCTCGGAACTCTAGTTCTCGGCGAGACTCTGGGGGACCCAGACACATACCGGGAGAAACTGGACTGTCTAGCATGGGGCCAGAACGCCAGGGCGGCTTTCTCTCAGAGGTACTCACAGAGATCATTGTTTCTGCACAGGGGTGCGGGACACAGAGACCTGGGGACCTCTCTGGTGCTGGCCACTGGCAGCCATTGCTATTTGCTCTGCCCTGGTGATTCCCATGACCTTGCCCCTCCCACTTCACAACCGACCCAAGCTGTGCTCATCGGCTTTTGCATATGAAAGCAAAACCTGTCACACTGCAGCTGGGTCAGAGAGCCCCAGAATTTCCGAAAGAAGGTCCAAGGCCTTGATTCACAGTGGGACCTGCCTTGATTCACAGTGGGGCCTCGTCTGGGCACTTCCAAAGCCCACACAAAGAGGAAGAATCTGCAAATGTTTCTGTAGCTCGGGCTGGGCGGCCCCAGACAGTGGCTGACCTTGCACCTCCTTGGAGATCCAAGAGCCAGTGTATCCAATGGTCAAGTAATACTATACCGGATTACAACTCTTCACTTCCATAAGAGACACACTGAAGGGGCAGACTCAGTGATCACCAAAGCCCCACTGAAGCAAGTCCTGTCCCATAAAGGTGTTGCCTGTGCAAACAGACCTTCCAGTGTAGACACAGCTGGTCATCACAGCCTATTAGCCTGGAGTCAATTCCTCCAATGAAACCAACAGCAATCAAGGGTAAACACAACAAGACTGTGCACACAGTCCACAAAGGGCTGCACCAAGAGTGTCCACCTCAGGTGATGGGGGAGGCTGAGCCACTGGGCCCTACAGGACACCTACCACACAAGGCCACTCTATCAACTCAAGGAGACTTAGCAGCTACCCAGTACATAGAAATAAACATAGGGAAGCAGCCAAAATGTGAAGGCAAATAAGTCACAAATGAAAGAAATGGGTGAAAGCAAAATACTGGAAATAGAATTCAAAACCACAGTTATAAGGTTACTCAAGAATCTTATAGAAGCCTCCAAGAAATTTAGTGAGACCCTCAAGGATATGAAAAAGGACCAATCAGAAATTAAGCATATACTGCCCTAACTGGTTTGGCTCAGTGGATAGAGCGTTGGCCTGCAGACTGAAATGTCCCAGGTTCAATCCCGGTCAAGGACATATACCTTGGTTGTGGGCACATCCCCAGTAGGGGGCGTGCAGGAGGCAGCTGATAGATGTTTCTCTCTCATCGTTTATAACTCTCTATCCCTCACCCTTCCTCTCTGTAAAAAATTAATAAAATACATTAAAAAATAAAAATATAAAATGCCAAGGGCAAAAGACAAAGAGAGAATCTTAAAAGCAGCAAGAGTAAACAGTTAGTTACCTACAAGGGAGCACCCATATGATTGTCAGCTGATTTCTCAACAGAAACTACACAGGCCAGATGGGAGTGGCAAGAAATATTCAAAGTGATGAATAGCAAGAACCTACAACCAAGATTACTCTACCCAGTAAAGTTATCATTCAGAATTGAAGGTCAGATAAAGAGCTTCACAGATAAGAAAAAACTAAAGGAGTTCATCAACACCAAACCAGTATTATATGAAATGCTGGAAGGTACTTTTAAGAAGAGAAAGAAGAAGAAAAAGGTAAAGATAAAAATTATGAACAACAAATACATATCTATCAGCAAGTAAACCTAAAAATCAAATGGAATAAAAAAAACCTGATGAACAGAACAGACTGGTGAATATAATAGAATCAGGGGCATGGAAAGGTAGCAGACTGACAATTCTCAGGGGAAGGAGTTGTGGGGAGTGCAAGGAGAGATTGGACAAAGAGCTTATACCTACAGACGAGGTCAGTGGGGAGGTCATTGGGGGAAAGTCATTGGGGCGAGGTCAGTGTGGGGGCGGTCTTGGAGTGGGGTGGGAAATGGATGGAGGGGAGCTCTGGGGGATTTTTATGTTTTGATAAAAACATAAAAATCTATGTTTTTATCAAAAAAGAAAAAAACTTGTGTGGGGTGAGAGTTAAAAAGACACACAGATATGAAACATCTTTTGCACTGTCAAAACACTATTAATGTGTATAAACACATTAGTTTCTTCTGTTAGCAGACATGGAAGATTTAGTCTCCTGCCCACCTAGTCTGGATTAATAGAATACCCCAAACCCCAAGTAGTTTTGTTTGAGATCGGAAACCCAGCTGGGCTTGACTGAAGCCAGGCACTGAAAAATATTATAAAACTGTATGCATCAATATATATATATATGTTTAAAGGCATCAACCCACCCTCCAGCTCTACAGTACAAAGGAAGCCCCCACTGGCCTCTCAGGTGCAGGGCATTTCCTGACTCCTGGTCTTTCCCACCTGAAGCCACATTACAGGGGCTCCCATCAACGGGATTCTATCTTCTGAAACAAAGAATCTCAAAGCCAGGATTTCAGGACCACCTGAATCAGAACCACCTAGGGAGGACTAGCTGCACTTGACCCAAAATACCTAAGTTGAGACAAGGGTTAGGCACAACCTCCAAGGTATCTGAGACACACCAAAGTCTGTATAAACCCCTACTTTAAAGGCATGTCTTCGTCTACCAGAACGAAGAAAAATACAAGACAGGCGTAGAAACACCACGTGGAGGTGGGGGTGGGGGGTGGGGAGTAATAATTCCATATGGTGAAGAGATGACAGCGGTCTGGACCAAGAACCAGTGTCAACACCGGGGCGGTGAGAGACAGATGCACAAACTGAGGCCAGGAGACGAGAACAGGGAGGGAGACAAGATGCGGAGCCAAAAAGCCAGTCTCTGACCCCCACTGCCTTATCATTTAAGAAGGGTTCCTAGAGGCACTCTGGGTGGGAAAGGCAGGGAAAGCGGCCCTTGGGCTGAGAGAACACGTCTGCGGACACCAATGAGGAGCGCAGGTCCCACTTGGACGTCCCGCTTCGGAGACACTAGGGAAGATGTGTGGGGACCCCACAACAGCGCTCGGAAGGCGCCGGGGCCACTGGCGGGAGGAGGCCGGGCAGTGCACCGCGCCCCCCGCCCAGCTGCAGGGCTACACGGCCCTCACCGCCCCTACCTTCGGCTTCCTGCCGGGCAGCCGAGGGGTAGACACAACCCCCACAATTCCAGGCGGCGGCGGCACTAGCAACCAGCTTCAGATGCGCAGACGCCACGGCGACAGTCTGAACCCGTGAGCGGCCGCCTATTACGTGGTTCGTCGCCTCACCCAATTGCCGCCTTCCAGAGCAGCAGGCGGCCCCCTCCCGGAAGCTGGCGGCGCTAGAATTATTAGCCCCGCCTGTTTCCGCTTTTCTGTTAAGCTCCGCCCTCCTTAGCGTCTCCCTACGCAAATTTGCTGGAACTTTTTCTCTGTATCCCTCCGCCGAAAGGGAGAGGACTAGAAAAGAAGTCCGCGCGCTTGGTTTTGTTTCTCAGCTAAATCGCAGTGGAACTTCCAAGTTTCTTCTGTGATTGCCTGACAGCCTAATTTCTTTCTAGGGGAAGGATCCTCAAAAAGGAGGGTGGGAGGCCTAAAAATGAATCAAGCTGGTGTGTCTTCGTTTAGGATAAAGCCGAGAGACTCACACAATAAATAGTCCTTTGAAAATTCATGCGGAATAGGACACCTGCAAGTCACCTACTTTGTATATGTTGTACTGTGTGGATTTTTGACAACGACCAAATATTTTAAAAATAAGTTACTTGCACCTCTAATCTGCTCTGCACTGACTTATTTTATAGGTGCCAACTACTTGCATATACATTGTACTTCTGTACATTTCTAATATCAGAATTGTCATCCCCTTTTCATAGATAGGGAAGCAGAGGTAAAAGAGGTTAAATGATTTATACAAGGTCAGACCAGAAGTGGTAGAACTAGAAATTCAAGCCAGATTTGAGTGCCTCCAAAAGCCCTGTTCTCTTTTCATGATAATACTCTGTGAGGCCTTCCACATGCTTCCCTTGACCAATAAAATGCGGTGCTCCGTCAGGCCCGCAGAGTGCAGGTAATGATACCTGGTCATTCAGGAGTGGAGATAAGTAGTGTCCAAACAAGCAATGACCTCCCGAAACAGCTGGTATTCCCCAAGAGCAAGCAAACAACCTGTCTCTGGAGTTCCTTTCCCTTTCCTATGTACATATTATGTGAGATTCTAGCAGTTCATTTGCTTTCTTTATTATGTTTACTTCAACCAGCTGGGAAACTGACTTTGGAGCCACTGAACACACCTTGATTAGTAGCCTGGGGAGGGAGAAAAACAAGCCCCTGGGCAATAGTTGAATGAGTAGTGCCAGTTTTATTAGATGGGACACGCCCCTGAGACTGGGTGGGAAAGATGGAGAATAGCTCACTTTTCCTATGGAACATTCAGGGTACCAGCAAGCGTAGCTGGAACCAGAGGACAGATAGTAAAAGTTCAACAAATACCTATTGCATCAGTGGTAAATTATAAAATGAATATGTAAATTACAATCAAGCCTGATAAAAGTTATAAAGTGCTGCAAGATGCTTAAAAATAGAATAAGCTCAAATCTTAGGATGAATAAATGAATGTGTGGGCCAAGAAAAGAGTCTGGCTGGACACAGAGCTGCCAGCACTCATAAGCCTGGCTTCCTTCTTGGGCTAGTTCTAACCAGCTCAAGTGTGTGGGAAAGGGAAATTTTGTGTCCCCCAGTCCCAGACCTTGGAAAACCCTGACTGAGAACCTTCCCAGGGAAACTAGGTCTAAACTCAAGTCTCCTGAGCTGCTGAAACCAGTGTGTAGGGCCAAGCCTAAGCAGACAGCCTATATTTTCATGGCCCCGAACAAGGAGGACCACTGTAAGGTGGGAAGTTTGAACTCTAGAGACCATAGTGGATGGGTGGGTAGAGTCACAGCAGTCTCTTCTCTTTACTTCCCTTTATTACTCTTGGAATTGAGCAGAAATAAGTTTACATTTTCCTTTTAAATAAGGAAACAAACAACTTTTTCTACCTTGCAGTTCTGTTAGAGATCTTCCACATTTCTTCTTCCCCTCCCCAGGAAAGCAAAAGCTTGGAAGACTAGAGAGCTTAAGGAATCATCTACAACCTGACCACCATCAATCAAAGGAAACCACATCACCTGGCTAGGAGCAGCTTTATATGATCAAGCTGGCCTTCCTCGGCAAGCAAAATGTTTTGAGTAGACCATTTCTCCTCTGATCAGCCTTTCTCAATTAATCTCCCACCAGCCTGATATCCCAGCCTCAGAAATTGGCTCCCTACTCTCTCCAGATGGGCCTAGAATGTAGAGTGTGGGGAGCAGGATCCCTAGCTCTCTGTCTCACCACTGTCTTGTTCTGCCTCTCTCTGCTCGTACTCCTTTCTTCCCCACTAGCTTTCACCACGTATTTTAAATCCTGCTGCCAGGAATCCCTTCTGGACTCCAAACATTTTGTGCACTCAAACATGACTACCAAGTCACATACCTGCCAGTGTCTGTGAGAATTCAGGTGTGAAACAGTCCCACCAGGTTCTTACCCTCAAAGAGTTCAAGGTCTGATAAGACACACAGAAATGTAAACAAATCAAATCAAAACAGCCCAGCAACGGCCATAAAACAGAAACATTAGCAAAGAGCTGTAAGAATAAGCTCTCTTGTTCACATTGCTGTCTCCCTTATGTGAGTAAAACTCTTTCACATTCATCATCTTTTTTGCTCCAGACAGCCCGGGTAGATGGTTGTATTCCCGTTTACAGATAAAACGAAAACTCCTCTCTGAATTCTTCAGAACTGTACTATTCAATACAGTAGCCAATAACCACATGCAGTGTTTTTATTTAAGTTAATTAAAATTAAATAAAATTTAAAACTCAGTTTTTTAGTCACAATATCCACATTTAAAGTGCTCAATAGCCACATATGACTAATGTCTACCATATTGGATGGTTCATATTATAGAACATTTCCATCATTCATCATAGAAAGTTCTATTTATCTAGAATTTGAACAAGAGTTGGCTGGGAAGAATTGACCCTGCTCCATTACTGTCAGCTGGTATGACTCAACTAAATTAAGATGTTCACTAGCATGGCTGGCTGTTGATTGGAATCTCAGCTAGTGCAGTCAGCCAGGACACTGACAACTAGCCTCTTCCAGTAGCTTCTTGGCCTCCTCACAACTTGATGGCTGTTCATCCCATCCCAAGAGAACAATATGTAAAAACGCATGTTATTTTTATGACTTAATCTCAGGAGTTACATAGTGTCATTCTGTCATATTCTATTGGTTAATGGAGTCACAAAGGTCTGTTCATATTTAAGAAGAACAAAACAGAACCCACATTGCAATAAGAAGAGTTAGTATCATTGTAAAAAGAACATGTGAGATAGGATATATCATGGAAGCCACTTCTGGAAAATACAGTGAGCCACAAGCCCCACACTCTGGCATAAGCATCCACACTCATGCACACAACTTACACATCTAGAGTCATACACCCAATACACAGACTTGTTTACACATGTAGATAAATTAAAACATCTTGCATTCACATACATGAATGCTGTCATACAATAATATGTGCATTGCCATAGACATATGACTTACATAATTGTGTAATTAGACATGTCTACTGAAACAAACATACACATGTAGAGTAGTCTTGAAAACCAATAAGAGATCCTAAGAAAACCTGATTGGGGATAAATGGAATATAACCTAGATGTCAGCTGTCCCCTCAGCCTGCTCCATTTCCCCATTAAGAGCCCATATCTGAAAAAACATCAATGTGAACACTGAATTTACTAAAAGTATTGTAATGTGATGAATGAGAATGTTAAATCTGCACATCCTATCACCCTGGCGAGATGATGCAGTTGGTTGGAGCATCATCCCATACACCAAAAC
Organism: Lasiurus cinereus; assembly: GCA_011751065.1. Classification (NCBI taxonomy): domain Eukaryota; kingdom Metazoa; phylum Chordata; class Mammalia; order Chiroptera; family Vespertilionidae; genus Lasiurus; species Lasiurus cinereus. The sequence goes on along the minus strand of JAAGEH010000293.1, from coordinate 1,396,317 downwards.
GTTGTGGGTTCAATTCCAAGTCAGGGTACATACCTAGGTTGTGGGTTCGATCCCTAGTTGGGGCATGTGTGGGAGGTAACTGACTGATGTTTCTCTCTCACAATGATCTTTCTATCGCTTTCTCTCAAAAAAAAAAAAATCATTAAAAAAATAGCCCTAGCCATTTTGGCTCAGTGGATAGAGTGACGGCCTGTGAACTGAAGGGTCCTGGGTTCGATTCTGGTCAAGAACACATGCCCAGGCTGAGGACTCCATCCCCAATAGGGGGCATGCAAGAAGCAGCCAATCAATGAGTCTCTTTCATCATTGATGTTTCTATCTCCCTCTTCCTTCCTCTCTGAAGTCAATAAAAACATATTTTAAAAAATTGTTGGATAATGATAAAATAAATAAACCCCACAATCCCACAGCAACTTGAAAGTCTATGTAAGCAGTTCTTTCCTCCCAAGTTCTTGTCTCACCTATATCTCCACCGCAGATCGTTTTTTTTGTCATTTCTTTCCTTTGCCCAGCACCTAGCTGGCTAGTTCACATCTCCTTTCCTGGCTTTTCTCCTCAAGCTTCCAAATTCCTCACCTCTTCATCATACAGAGCAGTTCAGGTTTGCCCAGACCTGATGTAAAGACAGACAGGCAGGAACTGGAGCTGGAACCCAGGTGACCAGTTTGAAGACAGACTACTCTCTTATCTCTCCTTCTCCTAGACCAGTGGTCGGCAAATGGCGGCTCACAAGCTGCCGTTTGCCGCTCTGTTGACTAATGAGTTTGCCGACCACTGACCTAGACTCTCCATTCCAATAATTACAGGCTGTTGTTGTTCCTTGTGATTAAGCCCCTATCCCAGTGGTCAGCAAACTCGTTAGTCAATAGAGCGGCAAACCGGGGCTTGAGAGCGGCATGTGGCTTGCAAACCACAATTTGCAACCACTGTACCACTTGTTCTCTCACTCTTGTCACCTGCATCACACCAATATGTCTGATTGGATGAGACAGTTTAACTCTGCATACCAAATTTGGGGTGAGCCAGATTGACTTGAATAGTTCATTACAATCTCCACCCCCGCATATACACCTGGAAGAATTCTAAGAACCAGGCCACTGCAGGGCTATCTATGGCCCTCTCCCTGGTCCACTCTGTGTCTACCGCAACACAAGGGTCAGGGTATAGTGAGCACAGTGCCCTACCATGCCAGCATAGTCCTGAGTAAGCAAGCCAATAAAGGGAGAACTCTCCTCTCCTCTGACTCTGATCTTAATAAATTTTCCCAAGCACAAAAGTTTTGGGAAATCAACTGTGGAGAATTATGCTTGCCATGTGGCATGTCTCAGAACATTAGTTCTTTGAATCCAATGTCACTGTCAGCAGAGATCCTGGATTGTGGAACAGTTTAAGAACAGGCTTTGGGCCAAAACCGGTTTGGCTCAATGGATAGAGCGTCGGCCTGCGGACTGAAAGGTCCCAGGTTCGATTTCGGTCAAGGGCATGTACCTTGGTTGCGGGCACATCTCCAGTGGTGGGTGTGCAGAAGGCAGCTGATCGATGTCTCTCTCTCATCGAAGTTTCTAACTCTCTATCGCTCTCCCTTCCTCTCTGTAAAAAATCAATAATAAAAAATAAAAAAAAAAACAGGCTTTGGGCCAAGACTGGTTTGGCTCAATGGATAGAGCATCAGCCTGTGGACTGAAAGATTCCAGGTTCTATTCTGGTCAAGGACATGTACCTTGGTTGCGGGCACATCCCCAGAGCAGGGTGTGCACAAGGCAGCTAATTGATGTTTCTCTCTCATCGATGTTTCTAGCTCTCTGTCCCTCCCCCTTCCTCTATGTGGAAAATCAATAATATATATATTATTTATTTATTTATTTATTTATTTTTTAAAGAACAGGCTTCGGAATTGTACAGACCTAAATTTAAGTACTGACTGCCCCTCACTACTAATACTAAGCAAATTGCTTAACTCTAACCAACCTTAGAGGGGTGTTTCCTTATCTATAAAATAGATATTAAATAAGATGATATGTATAAAGCCTGGCACAGTAAGTGCTGAATAGTTCTTAGCTACTAATATTATTCTTTTCCATTCCTTTTTGGCTATACATTCATTGAGCTAGAGGCTGGGCAAAGTTAAATCACACAGAAATGCACATACTCACAAACTCACACAGGAGATCCTGCTTTATGTACCTAAGTCAAGTAATTATCCCACTCCTTGACCTGCACGTGCCACATCACATTACACATCATGCCCAGGCTGTATAGGAGCTTTTGTGGAAAAGTTGGAAAAAGAGGTATTACTCAGGCAGACAAATCTTCCTTCCAGTCAAAAATGAGATACACAGGAAATGAACAGTATGAAGTGTCTCTGGGACAGAAGGTTTCAAGGAGGCTCTTCTGGGGAAAGGAAAATTGCATTCTCTGAGCTGGGTGAAGATGACAAATTCAATGTAGTTTTTCTCGGCAACGTCTTTATTATTCCATATGTTGGAGCACACAATAGGCTGGCTCGGGCGACAAGAGGCTAGTCACATGCAACTAATCATTCTTATTTGTTTAGCTAGTGTGCCAAAGCATTTCCCCACAGCCTCTGCAGAGATGCCCAGGGTGGGAGGATTGGCACCAAGATCATTATGGAATTATGAGACCCATCGAACCATCATTAGAACCACTGTAGGGAAATAAATCTTCCCTAGCTGAAACTGGGTTGCATAGCCATAGGAACACTGCTTCATTCTCATAATGTCTATTCCTCAGGAACTGGGAGAGGTAAGAGTTGTAGAAAGGAGTGGAGCTGAGGGGTTTTTTCCCAGGCCAGGGATCTAGAGCCTTTGGCCTTGTCCACACCTGACTCAGGGGATCAGTGACAATAATAACAACCCAACATTAAATAGAACTTTACAGTTTATAACACTTCCTTACACTCATTATACCATTCACTTCTCACAGAAATCCTGTGGGATGCAGGGTTTATTGCTCCTCATTAACCAAAATAGAAACTGAAGTTCAAATACTCTTAAAGATGCATGACAGTGCTGGGCCCATGGTAGCCCCAAAATGGAACATGTAGAACAAAGTGCTCCTAAGGGTCCAAGTAGACCTTTAGCTCCAAATCTAATATTTTCATATTACAAATAGGTCAGACTCTACCTACTTGAGTGTGTCCATTAGTTAACAATTTATTGAGTTCTTATTCCAGGTGCTGTGCTAAGAGCTGGGGATGTAATGGTGAGTGAGTGACTTTAGCTTCCAGTAGATTAAAGTTAGCCTCAAATTCTTTGCACTTCTATTATTAAAAGATGGGGCCTATCCACCCTCCCTTTGAATCCAGGCTGGCCTGTGATTTTTTTTGAGCAATCAGGCATAGAAGAAGTTAGGCTATCTTTGAGAATTTTCATTTGGTCTTTTGGATCATTGAGCCACTCTTTAATAAGTCCAACCACCCAAAGGGAGAGACAATATAGAAAGGAAGAAAGGCCCAGGTGAATGAACCCAGCCTTTCAGCCATCTTGCCAAAGTACCAGACATGAATGAAGCCTTTTGGAACTGTCCAGACCAGACCAACCTCCAGCTGAGTACCACTAAAAGATCCCAGTCAATATCACATAGAGCAGAAGGGTCATTCAGCCAAACCCTTCCTGAATACCTGCCACACAATGAGATGTAACAAAATAGATGTGTGTGTGTGTGTGTATGTGTGTGTCTAATATATAAAGCCTAATATTCAAATTGTCCCCTCAGGAGTTTGATCGCTCGCTATGATGTGCACTGACCACCAGGGGTGGCAGCGTGAAACATGGCGGGCGTCTGCAATGCAGTGCTGGCAGCAGATGGCAGTGGAGGTGCTGCCAGCCCTGATGGCCCCCAACAAGAGTGGGATGTTGGAGCAGGTGAGCGGGCAGTGCCAGGACAAGAAAGGGTGCCAGACGGGGCTGCAGGACTGCAGGGCTGCGAGGCTGGGGACAAGAGAGGGGCTGGAATGCCCTAAAGCCCTCCTGCGGTTCCTTCCAGGCAGGCTAATCTCCCACCATCCCTTCCTGACCGGCCGGCCCCAATTGTACCTCTGCAGCCGAAAGAAGCCAGAGTCATCAACAGAATATATCTGAAGACCAACTATTGGCACAACATAACTCTGCTGCAGAAAAAAAGCAACAGCATTGACAGACTATGTCTGAAAACCTGTTATTGACAAGTACTACCAATACTGGTAGGAACTGCCTTCACAGCAAAAATAAAGTAAATGAGGATGCAATTATCTAACATAGTTGTGGTGAAATGACTGATACATGTCAATTTTGCCTATCATTAAATTTCTCTGATAAAAAAATCATATGATGGCCGAAACCGGTGTGGCTCAGTGGATAGAGTGTCGGCCTGCGGACTAAAAGGTTCCAGGTTCGATTCCAGTCAAGGGCACATACCTTGGTGGCGGGCACAACCCCAGTTGGGGGCGTGCAGGAGGCTGCTGATGGATGTTTCTCTCTCATCAATGTTTCTAACTCTCTCTCCCTTCCCTTCCTCTCTGTAAAAGATAAATAAAATATATATTTTTTAAATATGATGGAAAATTAACTTAATGTTGCAGCAAAGGTAAAGTTTGTCCAAATAATATACAGTTTCCAAAATACCTGGCATATTTTAAAAAATTAATGATAAATGAAGATTCTAATAGTAAAAATGTCGCGGAAAATATTAGTTGTTATATCATGTTGTGATTGTTCATTTATTGTTCAATTTATATATTATCTCATGTACATTTCACTAATTTTCTTTCATCTCTAACACTTCTATTATAGAGAAAAGGCAAAAAGCGATATTTAAATATTTCTTCTAATTAATTTCCTTTCAATGTGCACAAATTCATGCACTGGGCCACTAATATATATACATATATATATATACTATCTGATCCTTTATAGAAAAAGTTTGCCAATCCTGAATGTCAACTCATTGGAGATCAGGGCACATGCCTGGCTTGCAGGCTCGATTCCCAGTGGGGGTATGCAGGAAGCAGCTGATTGATGATTCTCTTTCATCATTGATGTTTCTATCTCTCCCTCCCTATATATTAATATAATATATAGGATATATAGGATATATATATTCTATAATGTATATTATAGAATATACATTAATATTATCTAATAAAATATATAGAATATACATATTCTATCATGTATATTACATAGTGTGTGTGTGTGTGTATGTGTATATATATATATATATTTCAGAGGGGGAGGGAGAGATAGAAACATCAGTGATGAGAGAGAATGATCAATCAGCTGCCTCTTGCATGTCCCCACTGGGGATCAAGCCTGCAAGCCAGGCATGTGCCCTGACTTCCAATAAGTTGACATTCAGGATTGGGAAACTTTTTCTACAAAGGATCAGATGGTAAATGTTGTAGATTTTGTGGGCCACGTCACATATTACTCATATTTGTTTGTTTGTTAACAATCCCATAAAAATGTTTTTAAAAATTCTTACTTTTTCAATTATAGAAAAACAGGCTGTGGACTGGATCTGCACAAGGCCCAATTTTACCAAGCTCTGTTTTAAGCCACTAAGATTTGGGTAGTTTGTTACCTATAGCTAACCAGAATACTCTCTTCCTTCAAGAAACAAATGGACTGCAAGTAAGACATAATAATAATAATAATAATAATAATAATAATAATAAATCAAATTGCAACACATACCCCAGATGCCTGACATTTAATATCACTGAGGGCTTCAAGAAAGAATTTCTCCAAAAGGAAACATTTGGCCCTGACCAAGTAGCTCAATGGGTTAGTGTCATCCCAATGTGCCAAGGTTTCAGGTTTAATCCCTAGTCAAGGCACATACAAGAAGCAATGAATGAATGCATAAATAAATGGAACAATAAATAAATGATTCTGTCTCTCTCTCCCTCTCTCCCTATCTCTCTCTAGAATCAATTTTTTAAAAGAGAAAATATTTAGGTTTAGACTAGAATTTGCTGGTGAAAAGAAGCAGGAAAGAGTGTTATGGCCCAGCCATTTAGACTCAATGTGGCCCTTTCTAAAGGACAATACTACTTCCATAGCTCTCTGTTGGATTGGACAAGGTTCTACATCACATTTTGACTTCTTCCTCTGCCTAATATTCTTATTCTGTCTTCTTCATTTTATAGGTGTTATTTCCTAATAAACATCTTAAACCCTAAACTCTGTCTCAGTCTCAGCCTCTGGGAAACCCAACCCATGACACTTGCTAAAACAAAGGAGAATTTATTGACTCATGTAATTGTACAGTCCATTGGTAGAGTTCTGAGTTCAAGGACAGGTAGATTTAGAGCTTCTAACTAGGGTGATCAAATGGGATACAGGACTTTCAGTGCTAAAATCAGGAAAATCGCAGGCAAATTGGGATGATTAGTCATTCTTCCTACAATGTATAACCAGATCTTGATATTGACTCATTCATTTCTTGGCTCTGCTGCCAGCTGAGTTGGAGAAGTCAATATCAGGTTCCACATATAGAAAAATAGGTCAGCAGTTTAAGACTATATTCTCTCAAGTTGGAGTCCTGCAAGAAAAGAAACTAGTTTGCTCCCTTCATGGCTCCAAGGAATTGGGTTGAGTCTTACTGGCTCTCATTGGCCTGCTTGAGTCATGTGACCTTTTTTTTTTTCATTTATACCATAAAATTCATCTTTTTTAAAAATGCAATTCAATAGTTTTAGTATATTCACAATGCTTTACAATGATCACCACTATCTAAGTCCAAAACATTTTCATCACTTCAAAGAGAAGCTCCATACTCATTAGCAGTTAATCCTCATTCTCCCTACCTCTAATTCCTAGCAATCAGTAATGTACTTTCTTTTCTCTAGATTTGCTAATCTGGATATTTCATATAAATGGAATCATATAACATATGGCCTTTTGTGTTTGTCTTACTTCACTTAGCATAATGTTTCCAGTTGAAGCATGAATCAGTACTTCCTTTTTATGGTGACTAATATTCTTATTGTATGTATATACCAACACTTTGTTTATCCACTCATCAGATGATGGACATTTGGGTTGTTTCTGTTTTTTAAAATAATTTTATAAAAGTTGATTTGAGCCAAACTGATGACATATGCTGAGGAATAAGATCTCACATACTACCCTGTTTCTATTTTTTTTTTTACTGTCATAAATAATGCTTCTATGAACATTCATGTACACATTTTTATTTGAACCCCTGTTTTCAGTTCCCTTGACTATATATCTAGCCGTGGAATTGTTGGGTCATCTGGTAACTATATGTATGTCTCCATTTTTAATTAATCAATGTGGCCTGGAGGATGGCATGTTCTGATTGATTTAAACCTAAGTCATATTTTCTATTTTTGATGCTGAGGATGGAGTCAGTTTCATTAGAACCTCATGGACTGAGGTGAGAATGATGGCTCACCAGAAGAAAATGGAACATGTTTATCAGATGGAGGGTGAATGGATTCTAGGCATCAAATCCACGGATGACCATTGCAAGTAGCTACATTTATTGAATGCTTACTAAGAGGCAACTCTCTATGCATTATTTCATTTAACCCTTACAGCAACCTCATGAGGATTCTACTATTATTCCTATTTACAGATGAGGAAACTGAGCCTCAGGAAAGTTGAGTAAGTTGTCCATATTTGTATACCTAGGAGGTGAGAATTTAAATCCACGTCATTATAAAGCAAAGTATCAGAGGAAAAAAAAAACAGATTTAGAGTTATGTTAAAATGTCTGATAGAGATTCTTTTATTTAATTTGTCCAATATTTTATAATCATTGAGGAAGAATTTGTTTAGCCAAAATTTGCATTATAAAAACCTGTTTTCTTCACATCAAAGACAGGGAAGAACAGGTTTTTATAATGAAAATGATCATAGTTGGCAATTTTTTCCTTTCGATTTCCAAGTGACCTTCCAATTTTGTCATATACTGCATTACTGGTATTGAAATTAAGCAGCCATATTTCTCAGAAAGTCCCCAGACTTCTTGTAACTAAGCATCTTTTCTAATAGGTCTAAGCAGAATCTCATCTAAATTCTTGTCATGAGATTAGGAAATGCAGAACTTCACATCATCTTCTTACACTCTTTCAGCTATGATTTACAAGAATTCTTATCACAGGCTCTTTTGTGGTCCTCATGATGAAAGCCTGGGATCAGGGATTTCTGACTACCTATTTTCTACTCTGTTAAAGCAGAGTTTGGATGGTGGAAGATAGGTGGGACAGAAAATGTGAGGTAGCCAAAAAGTTAAAAAAATATAAGGACTTGAATTTTGTTGCTCCCACCTTCCACCAATTCTAAAAGGCCAGCTTCTTATTAAGCTGCATACTGTATTAGGCTTCATACTAAGCTGCAGACTTACAGCACCACTGACTCCTCTGAGAGAAACTTTCCCACTACCCCACCTCCCAATACACATTCCCACTAAAGAAGCTAAGCCCTCAAAAGATTTATTGCCTGTTTCACAGACAAATTAGTGAATATCCCTGCAGTTGATTCCCAAGACAGGATGCTCATTTGCATGCAGACTTGTTTCATTTGAATTATATTTGCAAGTCATTTGCATAGCACGTCTGCCCTGTTTAAACGTACATAAATCCTTTGTATTTTCATTTTATTTACTTTCTAAAAAGGACTATGCTTCCATATCCTGCCCAGACTGTCTAGTAAAATTACTAGTTGGGTATTCTGGGCTTGATTGTGAAGAGCCTCACATGCCATGCTGAGATCTCAAACTAGAGAATCCCCAAGGATATCAGAACTCAGTTTGAGACACTTATATCCCTCTCCCTTCCTTTCTGTAAAAAATCAATAAAATATATATATTTTTAAATTAAATGCTATCATTTCAGAACATCAGTTAGCATATACTCAATTGATAAATACAAGTATAACCAACACTAAAATCTCCTCAAAGTGTCCGGTTATAAGATGGTCACTAGGTTATTACAGACTATGCTTACATTTACTAATTGATTCTGAAATTAAAAAATAATGTCTTAAAGGGTACTGAAACCCTGAGAATGTGTCTACAGGCTTAAGAAACACTGATCAGGGAGCCATTGCATGATTTAAACATGAAAATAACCTGGGCTGTGTCTTAGAAAGATCACTCTGGCCAATACAAGGAAAGTGGGCTGGAAGTGGCGTGAGGTCAGAGATTAAAATATTAGAGAGGCTCTGATAGTCAGATGTGACTCAGACGTGGGGCTGTCCACACTTCTAGCCTCAAAAACCTGTGGCCCCTATCATTGGTGTCTGTCTGTAACAACACATATATGGTGGCTGTAGAAGTTTTCAATAAAAATTTGTACAGCCAGAGGAAACTAAGATGGCGGCATAGGTGAGCACCTAAACTGCTGCCTCACACAACAATTTCAAAACTACAGCTAAAAGACAAAACAGATATCATCCATAACCACAGGAAAGCTGGCTGAGTGGAAATTCTACAACTAGAAAGAAAGAGAGGGACTCACAGAAACTCAGAGGAGCTGCAAAAAGCTGAGCAGGAGGAAGACCAAACCTCTCAGCTGTGCTGAACTCCACTTCCGACTGCACTGAACCCCAGTTTCAGGCAAGACCCTGGGGACCCAGACTTACATAAGTCCCCAGAGTGCACAGAAACTCAGGGGAGATGCAAAAGGCAGAGGTCTGGAGGCACACATGCAAGTGTGCAGAGAGGACTGCAGCGATTATCAAGGAACACTGAGACCCAGGGGCCTCATAGGGCAGGGCTGATGGGAAGCCAAGGCTGTCTGCTCAGCCCTAGACTCTGCCCATCAAAGTCGAACACAGAGGCTTTTGCAACTTTGCAAGTTTTATCTCCAGCACAGAGGTTCTCCCAGCATAGACACAGCTGATCCTCACAGCCAATTGGCCTAGAGGTCAATTCCCTGCAGTGATACCAACAACAATCAAGACTTAACTACAACAAGGCTGTACAAACAATCCACAAAGGGGTGCACCAAGAGTGTCCACCACAGGTAACTCGGGAGGCAGAGCTACTGGGCCATATAGGACACCTAGCACACAAAGCTACTCTACCAACCCAGGAAAGCAGCAAAAATGTGGAGACAAAGAAACAGATTATAAACGAAAGAAATGGAGGAAAACAAATGACTGGATATAGAGTTCAAAACCATGGTTATAAGGTTTTTCAAGAATTTCCTAGAAAAGGTCGATAAATTTAGTGAGACCCTCAAGGATATGAAAAAGGACCAACTAGAAATTAAACATACACTGACTAAAATAAAAAATAATATACAGAGACCTAACAGCAGACTAGAGGAACACAAGAATCATGTCAAAGATTTGAAATACAAGGAAGCACAAAACACTCAACTGAAAAAGAAAAAAGAAAAAAAGAATCCAAAAATTTGAAGACAGTATAAGGAGCCTCTGGGACAACTTCAAGGGTACCAACATCAGAATTATGGGGATACCAGAAGATGAGAGAGAGCAAGATACTGAAAACCTATTTGAAGAAATAATGACAGAAAACTTCCCCCACCTGGTGAAAGAAATAGACTTAAAAGTCCAGGAAGCACACAGAACCCCAAACAAAAGGAATCCAAAGAGGACCACACCAAGACACATCACAATTAAAATGCCAAGAGCAAAAGACAAAGAGAGAATATTAAAAGCAGCAAAAGAAAAACAGTTAATTACCTACAAGGAAGCACCCATACGATTGTCAGCTGATTTCTCAACAGAAACTATGCAGGCCAGATGGGAGTGGCAAGAAATATTCAAAGTGATGAATAGCAAGAACCTACAACCAAGATTACTCTATCCAGCAAAGCTATCATTCAGAATTGAAGGTCAGATAAAGAGCTTCACAGATAAGAAAAAGCTAAAGGAGTCCATTAACACCAAACCAGTATTATATGAAATGCTGAAAGGTACTCTTTAAGAAGAGGAAGAAGAAGAAAAAGGTGAAGATAAAAATTATGAACAACAAATACATATCTAACAACAAGTGACTCTAAAAATCAAGTGAATTAAAAATCTGCCCAAACCAGTTTGGCTCAATGGATAGAGCATCGGCCTGTGGACTGAAAGGTCCCAGGTTCGATTCCAGTCAAGGGCATGTATCTTGGTTTCGGGCACATCCCCAGTAGGGGGCGTGCAGAAGGCGGCTGATCGATGTCTTTCTCATCGATGTTTCTAACTCTATCCTTCTCCCTTCCTCTCTGTAAAAAATCAATAAAATATATTTAAAAATCTGATGAACAGAATGAACTGGTGAATATAATAGAATCGAGGACATAGAAAGAAAGCAGACTGACAATTCTCAGGGGGAAAGTGGTAAGAAGGGTGTGGGAATAGACTGGACAAAAATCATACACCTATGGATGAGGACAATGGTGGGGAGGTAAGGGCAGAGAGTGGGGTGGGAACCATGTAGAGGGGAGCTATAGGGGGAAAAAAGAGGAACAATTATAATAACCTGAACAATAAAGATTTATTAAATTTTAAAAAATGGCCAAGACCGGTTTGGCTCAGTGGATAGAGTGTTGGCCTGCAGACTGAAAGGTCCCAAGTTCGATTCCGGTCAGGGGCATGTACCTTGCTTGCGGGCACATCTCCAGTGTGGGGCGTGCAGGAGGCGGCTGATCAATGTCTCTCTCTCATCGATGTTACTGACTTTCTACCCCTCTCCCTTCCTCTCTGTGAAAAATCAATAAAATATATATATTTTTAAATGTGTAGTCACAATGCATTGTTTCATTTAAAAAGTCAGCTCTAGAATGTCTATTCAAATTATTTTATGTAGTCTCTAGAGGCCTGGTGCACAAAATTCATGCACATGTAGGGTCCCTAGGCCTGGCCAACAATCGAGGCCAATCTATGGGGTGACCGGTGGGACAATCAGGGCCCCTGATCGCACCCACCTTGGCCTGGTGCCATCTGCTCACCTACTCCACCATCCTGCCATGGTTCTGCTCTCATCGGGGCCATTGGAGGCCAGAAGCACCTCTACTGCCATCCCCTGCCAGCACTATATCACCAACACCCACCATGTTCCACGCTGTCTCCTGATGATCAGTGCACATCTAACTCTCACCCATGGGGACAATTTGCATATTGGCCTTTTATTATATAGGATAAGTGGTAGGTCCTTGTCAACTCTTCTATCACCTAACTTTCCAGACTTCTCTTGCCCTAACCAGTTTGGCTCAGTGGATGGAGCGTCAGCCTATGGACTCAAGGTTCCCAGGTTCAAATTCAGTCAAGGGCATGTATCTTGTTTGCAGGCACATACCCAGTGGGGAGTGTGCAGGAGGCAGCTGGTTGATGTTTCTCTCTCATGGATCTTTCTAACTCTCTATCCCTCTCCCTTCCTGCCTGTAAAAAAATCTCCCTCCTCTCTCTCTCCCTCTCCCTCTCTCTCTCTCTCTCTCTCTCTCTCTCTCTCTCTCTCCCTCTCTCTCTCTTTCTTGATCTTTCTCTAGCTCTGGTACTCCAAATTCATCAGGCCTTTATGTTCTGGAACAATCCAGCTTCTATTCCAAAATTCTAGAGATACAAAGGACCCCCTTTAGTTCAAGAGTCTACCCTATAGGATGTTACAAATAACTTTTTAAAAAAAATTTTGTCCTCAAGAAAAAGCTGGTAAGAACCTTATCAAGAGCAATAGCTCTGTAATGGAAAGAAGAGACAGAGACATGGAAGAGGGAGAATCAGTACTATAGAGGGAAAGGAAGTCCATGGCAAAATACTAAAGTTCAAAGGATAAGCCACAAACAGATGTCATTGGGTCTTAGTCACATGGATCCTGAGTGCGGGGCAAGGCAGAGGTGGTTAGGGGCAATTAGGCAGGCAGGCAGAGGGATTAGGGGCAATAAGGCAGGCAGGCAGGCAAGCAATTAGGATCCAGTGGTCTTAAATTGTGAGAGGCAGTCAGACATCCCCAAAGGGTCCCAGTTCGCAGAGGGTGCAGGCCAGGCTGAGGGATCCCACCCCTGTCCACTGTGCATGAATTTTGTACACCGGGCTGATTTCAGAGAAGGGAGAGGGAGAGAGAGATAGAAACATCAATGATGAGAGAGAATCACTGATAGGCTGCCTCCTGCATGCCCCACACTGGGGATCAAACCTGCAACCTGGGCATGTGCCCTTGACTGGAATCGAACGTGGGGCACTTCAGTATGCAGACTGAAGCTCTATCCACTAAGCCAAACCTGCTAGGCCCAGAGATCTTTTTAATAAAGACACCACTTGTATAACATTTTGAAAAATTGTTGTCACTTTCTTATAAAGTTAAATAAATACCCATAAATATCCTATAACCTGCAATTCCACTCCTAGATATTACAGGGAAATATTCACAAGGACACCTAGTGACATTTACTCAAAAAAAGGAAAACATGTCCATAAAAAGACGTGTATGAAACTATCCATAGCAATTTTATTCATAATAGCTAAAACTGGAAACAAGCCCCATAACAGGAGAGAAAGAGATTGAAGATTACAAAGGAACAATGAAGATCTGATCATGACTGAAAATCAAACATTGAAGCCAGTGAGCATGGTTCTATAGTTTTCTCTAGCAGACTGGAGACAGAAGTATCAATAATCGATCTTGTCTGATCTATCTGTGGAAATTACAGTAAGAGGCAAATGAATTAGAGGTAGTGGGGAGAATGGAGACAAAGCGAGTACTTTTTCCTGGAAACACCTCTGTCAAAAATTCCCCTTATTCTGCCCCCTTTAGCTCTGTGTTTCATGCCTCCTCTACCTTGGATTCAAAGATAGGAAAACAAGCCAACCCACTTTGCACACTTGGGACTGAGGTTTAAAGGAGAACAAGTAGGAGAAATCAAAAGTCAGTCCTCCTGAGATGTTCATCTCACCTGGGTACCCAAGAAACAAGCAGAGGCAAGTCCCAGGTTTCTGTGGCCACCAAGGAAAATGCTCTCACTGAGGTTCTAAGGAGCTGTTATCTATGGAATATGGTATTTAGTGGCCTGAAAAATTAACTGGACTGCTCCATGTAAAAGACAAAAGAGCTGAAACCGGTTTGGCTCAGTGGATAGAGCGTCGGCTGAAAGGTCTCAGGTTCGATCCAGTCAAGGGCATGTACCTTAGTTGTGAGCACATCCCCAGTAGGAGGTGTGCAGGAGGCAGCTGATCGATGTTTCTAACTCTCTATCCCTCTCCCTTCCTCTCTGTAAAAAATCAATAAAATATGTATATTTTTAAAAAGACAAAAGAGAAATTCTCTCCAAGGTGACATGTGTCACACTAAGTTGGCAGGAGGCTGGGTGCTAATTTGTATATGTCAACATCCTCTTCCCTTTTCTCTCCCTCAATCATGGCTTATTTCAAGCTGCTTTCTAGGGAGGAGAATCAGAGAAGCCTTACAGGGATGAGAAGAAGGTTTTCTAAGGAGAAAAGTCCAGGAAAGGCTATTGGAGGTGACTTCAACATTGTAACTCTAACTTTCCTTCCTCTCTGTCCCTGCAGGCTCAGTGAAAAGCAAAAAATATATATAAACCAAGGCTATCAAAAGTTGTGCCCAGCCCAACTCCAAGTAAGGATAGTGAAGTTTGGGGGAGGAGAAGTGTCACGAAGCTAGTGAGGGACCACACCAAAGCCCCACCACCGGTCAGTCTGACTCAAATGCTAATCTTTTTCTACTATAATGAGCCAAATACTGTTTTCTGTGTGTCAGAGATTAATTGACCCTGTAGCCAGTATAGACACTGAACTGTAGAGCACTTGCTTGCAGGAGAGAGCTCAGTTTCCCTAGTGCCAAGGACACCTAGTGACATAAGAGCAACTGAGACTGCCATCTATCAACAATAACAAAACAACCACAAAGCCACCCCTTCTTGACATCTTACTAAGTGCCAAGCACTATTTTAAGTGCTTTATAAGTGTTATCTAATATTTATCTTCACAATAACCCTATGAGGCAGCCAACAATTACCTTGTCAAGTACCCATGGAACACCTAAAAAATGGGTCACATACAAGACCAGAGAGCAGATCTTATCAGATATGTTAAAAAAAAATCAATAGACTACTTTCTATAAACAAAATGGAACTTAACAACAGAAAGATAACAAGGACCCTATACATTTGGAAACACTTTTAGACTCATGGGTCGAAAAAGAGAAATAAAAATGGAGATATCTATAAATGAAAATTAGTGTCCTGGCCGGTAAGTGGTTAGAGCATCAGCCTGCATACTGGAGGCTTGTTGATTCAATTCTCAGTCAACAGCACATACCTGGGTTGCAGATTCGATCTCCTCTTTCTCTCTCCTCCTCTTCCCTCTCTTCCACTCTCTAAAAATCAATGGGCCGAGACCGGTTTGGCTCCGTGGATAGAGCGTCGGCCTGCGGGCGAACTGAAATGTCCCAGGTTCAATTCCAGTCAAGGGCATGTACCTTGATTGCGTGCACATCCCCAGTAGGGGGCATGCAGGAGGCAGCTGATCGATGTCTTTCTCTCATCGATGTTTCTAACCCCCCATCCCTCTCCCTTCCTCTCTGTAAAAAATCAATAAAAATGTATTTTAAAAATCAATGGAAAAAATATCATCAGGTGAAGGATTAACAAAAAATAAAATAAAAAGGAAAAGAAAGTTAATGTGGATAGCAAGTAAAATGGTACTTAAAGGACAAAAGCTGAAAAAAAGTAGAAGGAGGAAATCATAAGACAAAAGCAAAAAAGTAATGAATTAGAAATACAGATACTGCAGAAGATTTAAAAAAAAAAACTTTCTAATAAGCTCCAGCAACAAAAAGAGAGGGCATGGATGGAGCTAGCTGGTTTGGCTCAGTGGCTAGATTATCAGCCTGCAGACTGAAGGGTCCAGGGCTCAATTCCTATCAAGGACACATGCCTGGGTTGCACCCTCGATCCCCAGCAGGGGGTGTGTAGACATGGATGACACAGACCCACAGAGAACAGGGCCTGCCAGCTGTCTAACTACTATGCTATGCACCTGTAACTAATATATATATATATATAAAGAGGTAATATTCAAATTATCCAGGAAGCCGTAATGTCACGACTGCTGCACACGCAGGTGGGCTGGAGGGAACTGTGAGCGCGGTGAGACAAGCCATGGATGACACAGGCCCGCAGAGAACAGGACCTGCCAGCCCCCGTGGCAGTGAGAAGGCCCATAGAGAACAGAGCCTGCCAGCCACCGTGGCAGTAAGCAGGCCCACAGAGAACAGGGCCTGTCAGCCAGGGCACACCAGCAGTCCTACCTCTGCGTGTGAGCTGCAGAGGAAACACCTTTTCTGACCACTCATTGGCCAAGCTCCCCATACACCACTCGCAGTGTTCTTGGTAACTTGGGTAATAAGAATCCAAGAAGGTGATCTAGAGATTTTCCATCTCATTCCTGGAAGAAAAAACAAAGGTCTGCTGCAGGAGGGGCTAAGAAATGTCATATCCTGCCCTAGCCAGTTTGCATAAGTGGATAGAGCCTTGGCTTGCTGACCACAGGGTCTGGGTTCGATTCTGCTCAAGGGCATATATCTAGGTTGCAGGATCCACCCTGGCTGGAGCCCAGGTCAGGGTTCATGCAGGAGGCAACCAATAGAAGTGTCCTTCTCACATTGATATTTCTCTCTGTCTTTCCCTCTCTCTTCTATATTCTCTAAAAATCAATGAAAAATATCCTCAGGTGAGGATAAAAAAAAAAAAGAAAGAAAGAAAGGTCATATCCTCTGAAAGAGACATCTTGTAAATGCCTAAAGAAAGTTGTCATTTTTTTGTGGTGAAGGGGCTAGAGTTTGTGTTGATGAAAACACCTTGGCAGCTGTGGCAGCCAGCAGTGGTAGCAGCAGCAGGGTAATGGGGGTGGCATCTTCCCCTGATCAGCCCCATCACCTCCTGCAGAGGTAGGACATCCCCTGAGGGCTCCTGGATTGGAGAGGATGCGTTGGACTAAGGGACAACCCTCCCTCCCCGCCCCCATGCATGAATTTCGTGTGCCAGGCCTTTAGTATAGAATAATATTGAATATACATTGTAATTGAAAAATAAAATTTAAAAAATAAAAAGCCCTGCCAGTGTGGCTCAGTGGTTGAGCATAGACCCAAGTACCAGGAGGTCATTGGTTCAGTTCCCAGTCAGGGCACATGCCCAGGTTGTGGGCTTGATCCCCAGTCGGGGGGCAGGCAGGAGGCAGTGGATCATATTGATGTTTCTCTCTCATCAATGTTTCTATCTCTCTCTCCCTCTCCCTCTTTCTAAAAAAAAAGAAAGAAAAAGAGAAGGCATAAATAAAAAAAATAAAAAATGTTTAGTCTTGGCCTGTGTGGCCCAGTTACCTGGAGCACTGTCCCATACACCAAAAGGTGATGGGTTTGATTCCCCATCAGACCACACATCCAGGTTGTGGGTTCAGTCTCCAGTTGGGGCATATATGGGAGGCAACTGAGTGATGTATCTCCTTCCTATCAATGTTTTTCTCTCTCTAAAAATTAATTAAAAAAATAAAAAGATCCCAGCCAGTGTGACTCAGTGGTTGAGCATCAACCCATTAACTAAGAGGTCACCAGTTCAATTCCTGGTAAGGGCACATGTCTGGGTTCCAGGCTCAATCTCCAATTGGGGACGTGCAAGAGGCAGCAGACCAATGTTTCTCTCTCCCATCAATGTTTCTATCTCACTATCCCTTTCCCTCAAATAAATAAAAACATATTTTTTAATATATTTTATTGATTTTTTACAGAGAGGAAGGGAGAGGGATAGAAAGTCAGAAACATCGATGAGAGAGAGACATCGATCAGTCGCCTCCTGCACACCCCCTACTGGAGTTGTCCCCGCAAGCAAGGTACATGCCCCCGACCGGAATCGAAGCTGGGACCTTTCAGTCCGCAGGGCGACGCTCTATCCACTGAGCCAAACTGGTCTCAGAAAAAACATATTTTTAAAATTAAAAAAAAGATACTCATGCCCAGCTCATGTGGCTTAGTGGTTGAGTATCGGCCCATGAAACAGGAAGTCACAGTTTGATTCCTGGACAGGGTACATGCCCAGGTTCAATCCCCAGTAGAGGGCATGCAGGAGGCCACCAATCAATAATATTCATCATTGATGCTTCTATTCCTCTCTCCTTCACCTTTCCTCTCTCTGGCATCAATAAAAACATATTTTTCAAAAGATATTCATAATTTAAAAATTGTTTTACATATATTGATTTCATAGAGTAAGGTAGAGGGAGAGATACAGAAATATCAAAGATGAGAGAGAATCATTGAGTGGCTGCCTCTTGCACAGAATGAGCCTACAACCTGGGCATATGACCTGACTAGGAATGAACCGTGACCTCCTGGTTCATTTGTCAACAATCAACCACTAAGCCAAGCCAGCTGAGCTAAAAACAATTGTTAAGTGGACATATCTGCAGGGAGAGTAGAAAATTTAGTTGTGAGGACATATTATAAAGAATTTTAGGTAGGAGACATGCAGGAGTCAGCCTATCGATGATGTTTCTCTCTCATCAATGTTTCTATCCCTTTCACTTCCTCTCTCTCTAAAGATCAATATAAACGAATTTTTTAAAAAGGAATTAAAAAAGAAATTTAAGTCAATAAATTTTAAATTTTTGAGTAAGTGAATAATTTCCCTTAAAATGAAAAAACAATCCTATATTGGAAATATTTCTTTTCCACAAATGAGAAAACTAGGAAACAGAGAGGAACTTTGATTCCCATAACTAGTAAGAGATAGGGTCTGGATTTGAAGGCCCAGGCAGTGGACCTCTAATCCATCCTCCTCCCCACCTCCCCCACCCCTACCACCACCACCACATTTACTGAGCATCTGCTAGGCACCAGTCATTGTGCTAGAGATTGTAGGAATAAAAGAGAAAGCTCTTGCTCTCAGGAAGCTCCCAGTCCAAAAGAAGATACTAGAACAAGGATTAAGGTAAGTCAAGTGAGGCACCTAAGGCACAAAATTTAAACATGTATTCATTCTCACTTGCACAACTCTCCTTAAATTTTGCATACTAGTCCTGGCCCTGCTAATAAGCATCATCACAGAATTCTGAGCTGTGGATGTGAGGAAAAAGGTATTCCAGGCAGGGGAACTAGTATGAGCAAAGGACAGAACAGGGAAGCAGCATGATCCCAGGATGAGAATGATCCCTGGTGGGGACTATAAGCCATTTGGTATTTCTGAAGCATACAAATCACAGAGGAAAATTACAGAAGAGAGGCGAGAGAGATGACTAAGATCCAGGTCATCATAGGTGCTTTATATCATGCTAAAAAGTTTAGATTTCACACTAAGGGTTTAAGCAGAGGAGTGACACAGGTATAGTTGTATTTTAGAATGATCCCTCGAAAAGGCATGTGGATGGTGGCTAAAGGCACAAAGATGAATTAGGAAGCTGTCACAGCATCCAGACAAGAGATGAAGAGAGCCGGCACTAGGGCAGGAGCAGTTGAAATGAAGAACAGGAAATGGATTAAAGAAATATTTGAGATGTAAAATTGGTAGGACTTAGCAGTTGACTGAATGTGGAAGAAGAAAGTGTGGAAGGCATCAACAATGAAGCCCCTTACCACCCAGCTTCTGTCATGAATAATTGGAGTACACAATGGTAAGAAGTACACCAACTTCTTTTTTTTTTTTTAGAGATCAATATACCACCTTTATTAATAGGATGAGAATGTAACTTATCCAAAATGGACACTTTTGAGAGTGAAAGGGACACTTGCATAATCAGATGCTAGTCCAACATGTATGAACTACAATACATTAAAAATAAAATCAGATTAATTAAAAATGGGTGGTTAAGAGTTTATGGTACATAAAAGAACGATTCGTGAAGCAGGAGTCTTAAAGCCAACAGTGGAATGAAGCTCAGAGGTGTGTTGTTCCAGGACAGTTTACATAGAAAATTTGTTACACCATTTTGGAAAAAGTTTAAGTTTCACTTATAGTTTCTTGAGGCATTAAAAAAAATAATCAAAGTTAAATTTTGCTTGCATTGCAGGATAAGCTAGATTAGGTTTTGCTTATGTGCCTTAATTGGTTTTGTCTGAGTAAAGAATTGTCAGGTTTGATCTCCATTTTGTTTATTTTACCAGACATATGGTCACACTATTTACTACTGAAGAAGAGAAGAAGCTATTGGGGAATGTGGCCTATATGAACCTAGAATTAGGTAGATTGACCCACTCATGAATGACAATGATAGAAATCTACAGGCTGCCTTGGCAGATCAGGCACCAGTCCCAAAATGACAGAGAGAATGCACACCACCACTTTTTGCCAGCAGGCCAGCTCCCAAGAGGAAGAGGAAAGAGCTGTCCTAATTTTAAGTCACCTCTGCTCTAGAGAGGAATGAATGGGGCACAGCGACATCAGGGTGGCAGAGCTTTTTTCAACATGGGAGCAAACACAAGAAGTAACACCAACTTCTATCCATTTCTCAATTTATTCGTACATCCAATAATTTAATCCATCTGTTTATAGTCATTCATTTATTTGTTTTTATTCATACATTCATATGTCCATCCATCTATACATCTGTCCTTTGATAAAATTTTTATGAATGACAAAGTACCATGAAGAATCCTATATAATAAAAGGCTAATGTGCAAACTGACCAAACCACAGAATGAACTGTTGCTATGATGTGCACTGACCACCACAGGGCAGACACTCAGCACAGGACCTGCCCCCTGGTGGTCAGTGTGCTCCCACAGGGGGAGCACTGCTCAGCCAGAAGCTGGGCTCACAGCTGGCGAGCGCAGAGGCAGTGGCAGGAGCCTCTCCCGCCTCTGTATAAGTGCTAAGGACCCCTCGAGGGATATCTGACTGCCAGTAGATGGACATCCCTTGAGGGGTCCCAAACTGTGAGAGGGAGCAGGCTGGGCTGAGGGACCTCTCCCTCCCCCTCCACCAATGCACAAATGCCGTGCACTGGGCCTCTAGTGCATGTATATAAAAGGCATAGCCGAAACCGGTTTGGCTCAGTGGATAGAGCGTCTGCCTGCAGACTGAAAGGTCCTGGGTTTGATTCCTGTCAAGGGCATGTACCTTAGTTGCGGGCACATCCCCAGTAGCGGGCATGCAGGAGGCAGCTGATCGATGTCTCTCATCGATGTTTCTAACTCTCTATCCCTCTCCCTTCCTCTCTGTAAGAAATCAATAAAATATATATTTTTTTAAAGGCATAGTACTTGGCCTTACTCATTTATTCATGCATTCACTAAGTTTTTATTGATACCCTCCTGTGTGCCAGATACCATTCTAGATAATAGAGATAGTTTATATATAATAAGTATTATTACATTTAACATATACTACATATAATATGAAATACTAGTATATATATTATAATAGCAGTGACAAACAGAAAAGGTCCTGTTCTCAAGTGAGACACAGCTAGAACACAAAAAAAATAATAAAATTCCAGGTATTAAAACTTTCTTTTTTTATAAAAGAAACCAGAGCTCCTTGGAGAAATGCCTCATTCTAGGGCTGCGGTGTGAAATATATAATATTAGAGGCCCGGGACACAAAATTTGTGCGTGAGGGTGGAGGAGTCCCTCAGCCTGGCCTGCACCCTCTCGCAATTCAGAATCACTTGCTCCTAACTGCTCGCCTGCCTACTCACCTGCCTGCCTGTCTCCTTGCCCCTAACCTCTCGCCTGCCTGCCTTGCTCAGTGTGTGTCATAGCAACTGTTCATTCCTATCATTCTGCTATAATGATTGCTTAGGCTTTTATATACTATACTAGAGGCCCAGTGCACAAAATTCATGCATTGGTGGGGGGGTGTCCTTTAACCCAGCCTGCTCCCTCTCCAATCTGGGACCCCTTGAGGGATGTCTGACTGCATGTTTAGTCCCCACCCCCTGGATGCGGCCTAAATGGGCAGTCGGACATCCCTCTCACAATCCAGGACTGCTGGCTCCCAACTGCTCACCTGCCTGCCTTCCTGATTGTCCCTAGCCACTTCTGCCTGCCAGCCTGATCACCCCCTAACCACTCCCCTGCCAGCCTGATTGATGCCTAATGATTCCCCTGCCAGCCTGTTTGCCCCTAACTGCCCTATCCTGTGGGCCTGGTCACCCCTAACTGCCTCCACTGCAGGCCTGGTCACCCTTAACTGCCTTCCCCTGCAGGCTTGATCACCCCAACTTCCCTCTCTTGCAGGCCTGGTCTCTCCCAATTGCCCTCCCCTTGCTGGCCATCTTGTGTCCACATGGGAGCAGGATCTTTTGACCACTTGGGGGAAGTCATCTTGTGTGTTGGACTGATAATCAATCCGCATATTACTCTTTTTTTAGATAGGATAGAGGCCTGCTGCACAGGTGGAGGCCAGCTGGTTTGCCCTGAAGGCTGTACTGGATCAGGATGAATATTCCCTCAGGGCATGGGGTGCCTGGGCAAGGGGCCTATGGTGTTTGCAGGCCAGCCACGCCCCCCAGCGACCCAAGCGGAGGCCCTGGTGTCTGGGATTTATTTATCTTCTACAATTGAAACTTTGTAGCCTAGAGCAGAGTCAAGTCTTTTGCTTACACAGCCATTGAAACTTTGTTGCCTTAAGCAGAGGCCTGGGCAGGCCAGGGTGTGCAGAAAGCTTGGCTTCCTCCATTGCCAGGGGAAACCCAAGCCTCCCTTCTGCTCTCTCAGTGGCCGTAGCCACCTTGGTTGGGTTAATTTGCATACTTGCTCTGATTGGCTGGTCAGCGTGGCTGGTAGGTATTGGGGAGGTACAGTCAATTTGCATATTACTCTTTTATTAGATAGGATATAGATGAGACTAAAACATCTTGCATTTCCAGAAAGAAAGCAAGGATTCAAACAAAAACCCAATGATGGAGATACATCAAAGGGACATAAGAGCCAACTGAAAGATCTCTCAGTATTCAAAATTAGAACAATTTTTTAAAAATATTTTTTATTTACTTTTTTACAGATAGGAAGGGAGAGGGACAGAGAGCCAGAAACATCAATGAGAGAGAAATATTGATGAGCTGCCTCCTGCACACCCCTTACTGGGGATGTGCCCGCAACCAAGGTACATGCCCTTGACCAGAATTGAACCTGGGACCTTTCAGTCAGCAGGCCGACACTTTATCCATAGAGCCAAACTGGTTTTGGCTAAAATTGGAACAATTTGAGCAACAAAATAAAAAGATATGTGACTCAGGAGCTCAGAGGAGAGGTCCAAATTAGAGATATAAATTAGGAGTCTTCAGTATAGAAAGTACTTAAAGCTTGACACTCCATAATGAACAACATAAACTGATGAACTAAAACAGATCCAGAGACAGAGAAGCATCTATCAGACCGTCAAACCTTAGAGGGAAGGTAGGGGAGGGTAGGGGTAACAGGGAGAGATCGACCAAAGGACTTGTATGTATGCATATAAGCCTAACCAATGGACACAGACACCAAGGGGGTGAGGGCATGAGTGGGAGGGGTGGGAGGCAATGCGGGATAAGGACATATATGTAACACCTTAATCAATTTTAAAAAATTAAAATTAATTAATTAATTAATTAAGAGAGTTGGGACATAGGAAAAAAAAAAAGCTTGATGCTACAGAAGATCACCAGAAATGAGTGTGGACAAGAGATGGATTCTTGGGTCATTGAACAGGTAAAGGGCATGAAAATAGGGGAAGGAGCTGCTGGGAAAGCAGGAAGAAAACCATAAGAATGTTAGTGCCCAGGAAGCCAAGCAAAGAAAGTGTTTCCAAAGGAAGGATGTGATCAACTGACTGGATTAAATGCTGCTGAGACAAAGAATAATTAACAACTTAAAATTGACAAATATGCTGAGGCTGGTTTGGCTCAGTGGATGGAGTGTCGGCCTGGGGAATCAGAGGTCCCGGGTTCGATTCTGGTCAAGGGCATGTATCTGGTTTCGGGTGCATCCCCAGTGGGGGGCGTGCAGGAGGCGGCTTATCAATGTTTCTCTCTCATCAATGTTTCTGGCTCTCTATCTCTCTCTCCCTTCCTCTCTGTGAAAAATCAATAAAATATATATTTTTTTAAATTGACAAATACATTTGGCAAGTGCCTTCAAGTTGCTTCTTATCAAAGGGAGAAGAACTAAGAAAAGTAAGAAAGAAAAGGAACCACCTCTGTTGCTCTGGGAAAATGCTAGGATATAATCCTTAACCAGGCTGTCCGGTGTGGTTGCAGAGGGGAGGGAGGGAAAGGGGGGGTGGTTTAAAGAGCAAGATGAAACCCTTCAGACTGTCAATATTGAATACTTAAATCTGATACCACGAAGCCAAATGGGGCAAAATTACTAAATCTTCAGGCTAGAAAGATCATCACTAAACACAAAAAATCTCTTTGTCTTCAGGGAACTACACCTAAACTTGCACAGAGAAGAGCTTACTGGCTGAAGGGACCACCCCAGTATTCTAGTCCTTCATTCAAGTATGTATGGAGCCCCTACTAGGTGCCAAGTAGTCTATGGAAATCGCAGAGAACAAAACAGACAAAAGTCCCTATCCTCAGGAGCTAATAATAATCACCTCCATCCCTGCTCTTTCCTCTGGACTCACCCTCCTTCCATGCCCAGAATCCATGAGGCTACAGGGCAGAACCGGGCAGATCTACCCATCATCCCCTGAGCCTGGTAGGACATATAAAACTCTCCATTTCAGAACAAAGTATAGAGATCAACCACGTTGGCAGAGGATAAATTTTCCCCAGGGCAAACCCAGGTTGGGAGCAGAGGCCCCACACCTGGAGTGCCATTAGTTTGGATGTCACTGCAATTATCACATTGGCTCTAGACAAAGCTGAGTCACAATTAAGGACAGAATTTTAAATCAGGATTTTCCAGAGCCTCATTAGGTAATTGATACTGATCACATTGCTTAATGAGGGCCCATTAAAATGCTTGCTATTTATATTACAATGAGCAGAGAAAAACCTCAACTAACCAGATAATTGACTGATGATATGAAGGATGGGTGAATGGGTGGGAAGAGGCAGGGAAACCTGGTGAAGGTTTCCTGCCTGTGGCTTTTAGCTTCCTATTGGTGATGATTGTTTGACTGGGTTCAAAAGAGACTGTGCCGTGGTCTTCACAAAGCCCAGAGCTGCTCTTCTCAGGGACTGCGATAAGAATTGTCATTTAACCCTAACCGGTTTGGCTCAGTGGATAGAGCCTCGGCCTGCGGACTCAAGAGTCCCAGGTTAGATTCCAGTCAAGGGCATGGACCTTCGTTGTGGGCACATACCTGGTGGGGATTGTGCAGGAGGTAGCTGATCAATGTTTCTCTCTCATTGATGTTTCTAACTCTAACCCTCTCCCTTCCTCTCTGTAAAAAATCAATAAAATATATCTTTTTTTTAAATTGTCATTTAATAGGATTTCCTACAGCAGGTTAAGTTATTTGCTAAAGGAACAATTTCAATCACCCTTTCCCATTTAGTAGGAGGGAGTTAAGTTCAGCCTATATCCTCAGCTCCCATATTCCTACTCTCTCACCAGCTCTTAGCAAAAAAGAGGGTCTAGGTGAGGTACAGAAAGTATGATTGTAGTAACACACTTTGGACCTAACTGAGTTCGACAGATCATTAAGCTATAAAAAAAAGTGTCACTTCGCCGAAACCAGTTTGGCTCAGTGGATAGAGTGTCAGCCTACGGACTGAAAGGTCCTGGGTTCGATTCCGGTCGAGGGCATGTACCTTGGTTGTGGGTACATCCCCAGTAAGAGGTGTGCAGAAGGCAGCTGATCGATGCCTCTCTCTCATTGATGTTTCTAACTCTCTATCTCTCTCCCTTCTTCTCTGTAAAAAAATCAATAAAATATAAAAAATAAAGTGTCACCCCATTCCTCACCCCATTGCACACCTCAGAGCACCTTGGAAGACCCATGCACACCCTCCATATGCCAGAGGCCCCAAGGCAGGCCAAATTCCCTGCTATTCACCAAGAAGGGGCTATAATACTTCTTACTTCAGAAAGGGGATGTGGATGAGATTCATTTTTTCCACTTTTGAGACATAGGGCTTTTCAACAGGGAGCTTTCATTAAATCCCACAAATCAAGGCATATTAAGCATTCAATAATCTCCAGGTATTTGGAAGAAATCCTAGGGGAAAGGAAGGAATGATCTTGAGAAGAAAAAAGTTATACCATTTACTGACACATGGGTTGAAATTGGTTAATGGAAGGTGTATCTGGTAAGGAAGAATTTAGTGTTCCCAAGATTTGGTTTCTTGATTGGCCTGGGACGTCCCTACATCTAGATTCATTCCCACTTGCTCCATATGTAAGACTACTCCTCTTCTTTTATTCTCCTTTCTTTCTTTCTCCTCCTCCTTTTGCTACCCCTCTCCCTTTCTCTCTCCTCTGTATGCTCCTTCTATCTCCTTTTGCATTGAGACTGATAGCTGGTACAACGTCCTGGTTAAGAGCAAGTGCTTTCTTCTCCAAATTGATCTACAGATTTAACACAATTCCTAGCAAAATTCCATTTGGCTTCTTTGTAAAAATTAACAAGACAATCCCTAAGAAATCGTATGGAAATGCAAGAGACCCAGAATAGCACAACAATCTTAAAAAAGAAGAATCAAGTTGGAGTACTCACACTTTCTGACTTTAAAACTTACTACAAATCTATAATAATCAAGACCGGGTGTTACTGCCATAAGGATAGAAATGTAAATCAATGCAATAGGCTTGAGACTCCAGAGTAAGTCCTCAAATTGATAGTTGATTTTCAACAAAGATATCAAGATAATTCAATGGTGAAAAAAAGAGTCTTTTCAACAAAGAATATTGGGAAAACAGAATATCCATATGCAAAAGAATGAACTTGGACCCCCTTCCTCATACCATACATAAAAATACACTCAAAATAAATCATAGACTTACATGTAAGAGTTAAAACTATAAAACTTTCAGAAGAAAATGAGAGTAAATCTTCATGGCTTTGGGTTAGGCAAAGTCTTCTTAAATATGACAACTAAAGCACAAGCTACCAAAAAAAGCTACATTGAACTTCATTAATATTAAATATTTTTGTACTTCAAAGGATACCATCAAAAAAGTGAAAAAACAATCCACAAAATGGGAGAGAATATTTGCAAATCATGTACAGTACCTGGTAAGGGACTTGAATGTAAGCTATCTAAGGAACTCTTGCAACTCAATAATAAAAAGAAAACACAATAGACATTTCACTAAGGAAAATAAGCAAATGGACAATAAACACATAAAAAGAAGTTCAACATTATTAGTCATCAGAGAAATGAAAAATAAAACACAATGAGTCACTACTTCATACCACTAGGATACTAAGATAGATAACAATATGTGTTGGACAGAATATGAAGAAATTGAAACCCTTATACATTGCTGGTAGAATTGAAAATGGTGCAGCTGCTTTAAAAAATGATCTGGCATTTCCTCAAAAGGTTGAACATGGAGTTACCATATGGCCCAGCAATTCCACTCCTAGATATATACCCAAGGGAACTTAAAACAGGTGTTCATACAAAAATTTATACATGAATGTTCACAGTAACATTATTTATAACAGTCATAAAGTGAAAGCAATCCAAATTCCTATCAACTGATAAATGGATAAATATAACATGATATTATATGGTATATTCAAACAATATCCATACAATGGAATATTATTACTCAATTTCTTTAATATTAATGAAATATTATTTGGCAATGAAAAGAAACAAAGTACTGGTAAATGCTGCAACATAAATGAACCTTGAGAACATTATGCTAAATGAAAGAAGCCAGTCCAAAAAACCACATATGTATGATTCCATTTACAGAAAATGTCCAGAATAGGCAAATCTATAGAAACAGAAAGTGGATTAGTAGAAAGTTTTCCTGACTGTGGCTTTTAGCTTCCTACAGCTTCTTAAGAGCTGGTGAGAGAATGAGAATATGGGAACTGGGGATATAAGCTGGAGCAGTGAACTTAACTCCCTCATTCTAAATGAGAAATGATGATTGAAATTGTTCACTAAGGCTGAGGGTGGAATGGGAACTGACTCCAAAAGGGTATGGGGCCGCTTTCTGGGTTGATAAAAATGTCCTAGGATTGATTGTGGTGATAGTTGCACAACTCTGAAATACACTAAAAAACAATGAATTGTGCATTTTAAATTAATTGTATAGTATGTACATTATCTACATATATAAAAGCCTAAGTGACCAACCGACCAAACAACTGGTCGACTATTCTCTATGATGTGCACTGACCACCAGGGGTCAGACACTCAATTTAGGAACTGCCCCTGGTAGTCAGTGGGAGTGCCACTCAGCTGACGGAACCATCCTGGCAGCCCACCAGCTGGGCAGCAGCCACTCACTTCCTCAGTAGTACTGAAGGTCCAATCACCAGAGAACGGACCAGGCACTGACTGACCAGTGCCATGTCCAGCACGATCCTGACAGTGCCTCTGGCCTCCTGGAAGGTGGCCTCAAGCACCATGCTGCTTCCCCTGCCTAGACACACTGCAAGGGAGAAACGATATAAAAGTGGCTGCCAGGTGGCTCTGGACAACCAGCACAAAAGTCAACGCCATGGAGCTGGATCCCTGGCAGGCAAGGTCATCCCACCACCCACCTGGAGAGCCTACTGCATCCTGGGCCTCCTCTTACCCCCCTCAGGTGGGTGCCGGATGCAGAGCTCACAGTTGGCGAGCACTGCTGCAAGAGTGCGAGCTTCTCCCAATTGGGACTGACTGGGTGTGAGCCCCCAGCAGGCAGAACAGGGCCGGGATGAGCAATAGCAGCAGGCAGAAGTGGCATGCGGCACTTCTAATCCCCACAGGCCCCACCTGTGCATGAATTTGTGCACTGGGCCTCTAGTGTTTTAATAAAGATTATATATATGAACATATATATGTATGAATAAAAGCAATGGGCAATTCAAAAAATTACTAAAAATTCTTCATGTAATTGTTTCAACCAAAAAGTCTGATTATTGTATTTTAAAAGAATAATATGATTCTAGCCCTAGCTAATTTGGCTAGGTAGATAGTGCATTGGTTCACAGACTAAAGAGTCCCAAGTTAGATTCCAGTCAAGGGTATGTATCTCAGTTGCAGGCTAGATCCCTGGCCCCGGTCAGGGCTCCTGTGGGAGGCAATAATCGATTTGCCTCTCTCACATCAATGTTTCTCTCTGTCTCTCCCCTTCCCTTTTACTCTCTTTAAAATTCAATGGAAAAATATCCTCAGGTGAGGATTAACAACAACAACAAAAATAATATGATTCTTAAAACAAGGTCTGAGGCTTTGCTGACAAATCTCAGTTCTAGCATCTGTTGACTGTGATTTTTGGACAAGTTACTTAACCTAACTGAGCTCATTTTTCTCATCTGCAAAAATGTGCATTAGGTTATCATGAGGATTAAATAAATTATCTTGTAAAGACACCTGACACATAGTTGGTGCTTACTAAATGGAAACCATAAGAAAGAGTCAGGGAACAGAGATAACTTGAGAATGGAAGAAGAAGAAACAGTATTTGTGGGCCAAAGCCACATCCATACAATGTATGCCTAACCTTTGGTTGAGTTCCAAGGACATGGAGAAAGAAGTCCCTGACTTTGAAGAGGGAGAAGGCTAAGGGATTGGGCATTTTTTAAAGGACAGAAAGAGAGAGAGTGAAAGAGAGATAAGAGAAAGAGAAAGAAACAAGGAAGGAAGGAAGGAAGGAAGGAAGGAAGGAAGGAAGGAAGGAAGGAAGGAAGGAAGGAAGAAGGAAGGAAAGAAATAGAATCACAGAAAAGTTGCTCAGGGGCAGATGGGGGCTTTAAGAGTTGGCCAGGTGAAACTGGACTAATGGGCCCTTGTCCTCTCCCCCATTGTGTATGACCAAAAGAATGTGAAGCACTCCCTTGTGGACAAAACTGGATAGAGCCAACCCAGCACAGACAGAGGCAGAAGTCAAGAGCAATTGTGGATTGATTACTCTTGGCCAGGATGGGCAGTGATTCTGGCAAAAGAGGTAGGAGATGAGGCCTGCCTCCCTGGTCTCTCGATAGTTGAGCAGAGCCTTAGGAGTGCCTCCTGTCTCCCCTTGCTCCTAGCTCTTCTCACCCCCTAAGCCTCTGCATCTCTTTCTCCCACCCACCAACCCTCTTTTTGGGAAAAGCCTGATTTCTGTAGGCAGAGCATGACACCTCCATCATTTCTCCCTCTAGTGATTCATCCCCAAGCCTGGAGGTGGCAGGAAGTGCCAGGACCTAGAGCTGTAGTCCCATCCAGATTCCGGCAGTTTAGAGACATCCTATCTTCTTCCCTCCTCCCTCCACCCTCGCCACCTCCCCTAATTTCAGCTCTGACTCTTGCAATTGCTACATAAGAGACACCCACCTCCCCAAAATTCTTCTTGCCTTTCCATTGCCTCCTCCTCTCTTAACTCCAGTCTCCAGGAGCAGCTAGGTTGAAACAGCCTAAG
Organism: Lasiurus cinereus; assembly: GCA_011751065.1. NCBI lineage: Eukaryota > Metazoa > Chordata > Mammalia > Chiroptera > Vespertilionidae > Lasiurus > Lasiurus cinereus. The sequence goes on along the minus strand of JAAGEH010000293.1, from coordinate 1,365,897 downwards.
CCCAAGGGAAGCAGGCACAACCAGACCTAGAGGCCCTTTTCTGGGGGAGGTGGCTAGGCAAAGTCTGTATCCCCATCCATGGCCAGGCCTTTGAGGGGCAGGGCTCACGATGCAGAAAGCCTCTGAGCAACAATTAAAATAACAAGCCCTAGCTGGTTTGGTTCAGTGGATGGAGCATCAGCCTGTGGACCAAGGGATTTTGGGTTTGATTCTGATAGGGGATGCATGCCTGGATTGCACGTTTGATCCCTGGTGGGCGGCATGTGGGAGGCAGCCGATTGGTGATTCTCTTTCATCATTGATGTTTCTGTCTCTCACTCTCTCTCCCTTCCTCTCTGAAGTCATTAAAAATATTTTTTAAAAAAACACAAAACAATAACAATAAAATTATATTACTACATGCAAAGTACCTCACAAACTTTGCTTTATTTATTACTTCAACAATTCTATGAGGCAGATAGTATTATTACTGCCATTTTCCAATGAGGGGAAATAATTTGAAAGTAGCAGACTGGGGCTCAAACCCAGGACCCAGATATTGGACTCTTAACCACCAGATTTATCTGCACTTTGGGAATGGGGGGCAGTGTAGCACAGCTCTGAGGAATCTAGGACAGCACAGCAATCCTGAGGCCTTCGGTACAGCTACCCTGAAGTCTAGCTTTGACCCTAGCCTCCTTCCTATTATCCATAGTTCTTGTAAATCTGCCCCACTTCATTCCTGAGGATGAGAATGTGGAGGGCTACTCAAAGGATTCTTGTCCCCCTCAAAATCTTACTTCCTATTAAAACTCCTAGAACAAACAAACATCAATGTGATTCTGGGGTGCCCAAAAGCTACCTAGAAAGTGGGAAAATGAGCACTGTTTACAGTTACAAGCTGGCAGAAGAAGTCCAGACACCCACCCATGGGGTTAGCCCAGGCTTGCAGACAGAGTAGACATCTGTCACAGCGAAGAGGCACAGAGATGACCCACATGACAATAGAAATAATAACATTCTTGAATTATGTAGCACTTTATAATTCCTCAGGCACTTTACAACCATTTGATCCTCCAGCTGACCTCTGAGGACCCAAGGAGGCAGAAAGCATCTTTCATAAGCTGTCACCACCTGTCCAGTTTTCCCCAAGAGGGAGAAAAATAAGAGGCAGACAAGGCAGTGAGTGAGTTAACTAAACCCAAACCCAAACCCCAGTGTAAAATTGATATTTTTTTATGGTGACTTTATCCTCAGACTCCTCAGAGATCATATTTTCACTGGATTACCACATTTACATAACAGTACAGGGTGAGGGATCCTGATAAATCTTCTCTGCATGGGAATGAATACAGTAGAAATGTACTCTGTTGACAGACAGCAATTTGTTTTACAACATTACTGCCCTTCAATTTAGGGAAGAAAGAGTAAGTACTGCCTTATGAAGGGAGAGAGGAAAGAAGGGGAAGGGGAAGCAGCAAGATATGCAATCTAAAAAGAGAGGAATTAATTATAGGGGAAAAGACAGGAAGAAAAGGGGAGTTTTAGGGAAAGAGGAAGGAAGGAAGGAAGGAAGGAAAGAAGGAAGGAAGGAAAGAAGGCAAGAATTTAGTGGTGAAAGGAATGGAATGATTCTGCACAAGGTATAGCTGACCTTTGGGGGCAGCCCATAGTAGTGGGGTGAAAAAGATTCAAAGGTCATTTGAGTGAGTGCCAGGCTCTCACCTTTGTAGCTGGTCAGGAGAAGCTGGGAGAGTAAGAAGAGTCCCAGGCACAGGGTTCTTTTTGAATCCAGTAAGATGTTATCAATGGCCTGTCTGGAACCTCTTCTCACTACATCCCACCACTCCATCCACCTGTATCAGAGAACAGATGGGCTCCAGGGGCACTGGGACTGAGCTCTAAGAATCCCTTTGTAGGTCAATGGTTGAGCATTGACCTATGAACCATGAGGTCACAGTTTGATTCCTGGTCAGGGCATATGCCCAGGTTGTGGACTTGGTCCCAGTGGCAGGAGGCAGCCAATCAATGATTTTCTCTCATCATTGATGTTTTTCTCTTTCTCTTCCTCTCCTTCCCGCTCTGAAATCAAGTACAAAAAAAATTCTCTGGTCCTGCATCTTTCTGATTAGGAGGTTTCGATATCAGTCCCTGCTCTGCCACTAATTTAGCTGGATGGTTTTAATCCCCTAACTCTCAGCCTTGGTTTCTTTATCGGGAAAATGGGAATTTATTAATACATCCATCCAACAAATGTTTAGTGATTTTATGCCAGGCGGTGTGATAGGTATTGTCTATATAACAGAAAACAAGATAGATAATAGCCCTTTTCTTCTAAGAGAGCACAATCCAATAAAGGTAACCAAACTTCCTTGGAGAAACAGGCCGTGCCCTACATTAGAATAATAGCGATGAGAGCTCTCTGCGTTAAGTGCTTCCATGTATTAACTCCTGCAATCCTCACAGCAGCCCTGTAGCATAGAAGAGCCCAGTTAGCTTTTTGCACCTCTAGGATCCCACAACCCTCCAGCTCAAGTCTTTATAAGTCACTTTCCACACCATGCATAGTAATGGGACCTTTGTATCATGTGACCTTTGCTCCTAAAAGGAACAAATAAGTCTCTAGGCAATACTCCCAGGCTTGATTTTCCCTTCCAAAGAACTTGGACCCTAAAGGAAGGAGAGAGAAAACAAGAGAGGTTATATCAGTAAAAAGCCAGATAGATGCTGGGACTCACCTAAACATTTCCCTTTTCTGCCTCTCCTTCAGTCTTAGCCTCACTATCCAAACAAACATGTCCATCAGCCTGCCTACGCATCTGTCTCACCTGAGGAGAGTAAGTCCTCACCTAACGTCATCTATAGGTTCTGCGACTTCTGGCAAAACGATGAATAATGAAACCAATTTTACCTTAGGATAATTGATATAAACAAGAGTTGAGTTCCTATGGCATCTCATCAATGTTATGACGAAATGATTTTAATTGAGGATCTACTAAGCTATGTCAAATGCCATTTATATGAGCCATGCTACCCTTCCCTACTCTCTCTCCTTTTGTCCCCCATTCCCTTCACAATGTATTCACGCTGAGTCTCTTTCCAACATCTGCTCCATGTCTCTGAAAGCTTCCTGATGTTTGATATGAAGGCAGGTTTGAGGGGCCATTTTTTCCTCCATAAGAGCAGCTCATGTAAGGTGTGAAGAACCTGACGTGTTCTTGAAATCACAGATGGTAGTGCTGTGTTTGGTTTGTAAAGTGAGGTTGGGAGCAGTGGCCAATGAAGCAGAACGGGGGCAGGAACCAGACTCTGTGAAAGATTTTCCCCCCATAGGCCATGGAAGCCATTGAAGAACTCTGTATAGGTTGGAACTCACTCCTCTCCAACTCAGCCTGCCTCATTTACATCTCTCTATCTCTCTCTTTCCCCCTCATGATACCCCTACCCTCACTATCCCATTTGGCTTATAGCAAAATCTTAATAACACCAAAGATTTATTGAGAGCCTTCACTAGGTAAACTTTCTGTTCACATTATTTCATTTCAACCTTTCAGCACTTATGAGGTAGGCATTATTTCTGTCTCCATTTCACAGGTGAGGAAAATAACTCCAGAAGTCATTTGCTCTAAGTTACAAATCAAGAAAGAAGCAGAGTCCATTTTCTTAAACATTACACTAGTTGTTTTCTCTTTTGGAGAAAAAAATTAAATATCTGTAGGAGGCCTTTGAGGTCTGGAGACAGAACAAAGAAGAGTGAGTAAAGAGCCTGGACAATTCTGGAGGAGGAATTTCCAGGTTCTGATGGGACCCATCTCACCCAGCCTCACTCACCTCTCTGTGCTTAGCAGGCAGTCTCTTTCCATCTCCCCACTCCCTATCTTGGTCCACTTGCTTCCTTCAGTTCCCACATCCTCCTTCATTTCCTCGGATACTATTTGCCTTTGTCTTTCAGGTTATGTATTTGATCAGAAAATGTCTGGATGGAACAGAACCCTCTGGGAACCCTCCAGAGAGTTCAGGTGTCTGTAGAGGATGGTTTCCCCTGTCCTCCCAACTCTAATAAAAGAAGTCTGGTCTCACCCTGGGATTAGAAGGCTCTTCAGCAAAGGTTAGCCCCTCCCTATTTCATCTCCTCCGACTACCCCTATGCCCTCTCTATAAGCTAAAAATACATAACTACATATGCTACCCAGAACATGCCAAGTTCTTAAAATCTTTGGGTATGCATTTTCTCTCTCTGGAATGCCAGCATCCTCTCTCCCCCAAGTTTTCCAACAGGAAAACTAATTATCCTCAGTCTTGACTCAAACATGACCTCTAGCCCCACAGATATTATCATTTAGGCCACCATTTCTTGCCTGAACTACTCCCTCACTGGTCTCTAGAATGCCACTCTGGCCTACACCATCCATTTCCCACACTATACCCAGAGTAATTTTTCTCAAATGAAAACGTGCCTTGCCAGTGTGGCTCAGTTGGTTGGGCATGGTCCCCTGCACCAAAGGATCACCAGGTTGATTTCCAGTCAGGACACATGTCTTGTTGTGGGATTGATCCCTAGTTGGGCATGTTCAGGAGGCAGCCAATCAATGTTTCGCTCTCATAGATGTTTCTATTTCTTTCTCCCTAAACATCAATAAAAACATTTAAAGTATAAATAAAATAAAATGCAAATTTGATCTTATCACTCTCCTTAAAATTTATCAATTGTTTCCCACAAGGTAAAGACATAACTTTTTAATCTGGCTTTGGCAGTCCTTCCACCCTACTCCTCTTGCTCAATTGTTACTCAATTTCTTGAAACTTGCCATTCTCTCTTGACCTTACATGATGTTCCCTTAGCCTGGAACTCTCTTTCCTGCCTTTTCCCCCAGCTGACTCCTACTAACCTTTCAGGTAGATCTCAGCCTAAACTCACCTCACCACTGTACCTCCCAGAATCCCCCATACTGGGCGACCTACCTCTGCTTTCTGCATCCACTGCCTATTATTTCCCCTAGAACAGCATTTATCCTCTTTGTTACTAACTACCTCTTTATTTACTCCCACGCCCAATGAGAAGCCTACCTTATTTCCCACTATAACCCAGAGTCTACCACTGGTGGGCTCTCCACGAATAATTGTTAAAGTAGTGAGTGAACAAAGCCTTCCCTGTCTTCACAGTGCAGACTCAGGCACCCACTGCAGCTTCTACAACTACCATCCTCATAGTCACTATTCTGGATGATAGGTGATTGCTTCTCTGAGTGTCCCTCTCTTCTTATGGATTGGGATGGTACCTTAATGTCTGTACTCCAGTGCCTACTACAGAGCTCAGCATTTATCCTTCCATCCATCCTCTCATTATTTTTAATAAATACTTATTGAGGCCCTGGCCAGGTGGTTCTGTTGCATAGAGAGTTATCCCACTATGTCAAGGTTGCTAATCCCATATCCAGTCAGGACACATACAAGAAGCAACCAATGAATGCATAAATAAGTGAAATAACAAATCAATGTTTCTCTCTCCCTCTTTCTCTCTCTTCCTCTGTCTCTCTCTAAAATCAATAAAAATAAAAACACACAAATATTTATTGAGTACTAGAGACTGTAAATGCAGCAGTGAATGAGATAGAAAGGGTCCTGCCTTCAAGCTCACATTCTAGGGGCAAAGATGGGTGACTAGTGGGCCAGAGATTCAGTGAATCTAATTCATACCGAGAAGCCCCTGCAGGCTTTCCTTTCCAAAGCTACAAAGCAAGGAAAGGTGACATATTTTCTTGGTGACCTCTAGACCTCCTCCCTTTGTCCAGATCTCCTTGGGACTAACCATCAAGCAGCAGCAGCAGGAAGGAAAGGAATAAGGGTGGGAAGGTAGGGTCCCTAAAGATAGGCAATGGTGCTACAGCCAAGGCAATGTGGTAACTAGATTTCTTCTTTCCTCTGGGGCAGAAAAAAGAGAGATCCACCGAGGGAAAGACATAAATGGACAGAGATGACAGAGGAAAAAAGGAAGGAGAGAAAAGGTAGAACAGAGAGCAAGAGTCAGAAATACAAGGAGAGGGGAGGAAACTGAAGCACAAATAGAAGGTCTGCAGGACTGAACCCTGCCTGTGTTGCTGGGAGACAGCTCTGGGTATAGCTCCTCTTCTGGGTCACTGGAGGGGAAAAGGAAAGAGAGAGAGAGAGAGAGAGAGAGAGAGAGAGAGAGATTCCCTAGATGGTTTTCAGAGCCCACTGATCCCAAAAATTGTCTTTGGTGCCATCTAGTCACTCCAGGAGGCTTCTGCAAGGGACCTGCCAGCCTCCAAACCAGGATATACTCCATCAGACCCTTGTGAGTAAAGGATAGGCAGTAATGAAAAAACAGTTGCTCTGAGTGAGTATGGCAACCTCTGATTTTCATCTCTCTCAGAAAAGATCACAGAAAAGACCCTGTGTTTTGTCATCTGTTTCCTAACTGGGGCTCCAGGCTCTGCTCTCTGAGATATCCAATCTGCAAGCACAGTGCAGAAACTTCCCTGAGCTGGGAGCTGGGGAGGCTCCCATCACTCAGGAGCCCCCTGATGCCCAGCACAAGCTTTAGTTGCTTACAGGGCTCCTGCTCTTGCCAGCAGCCTCAGCTGCTTGCTCCTGAGGCTGTGATGCCATCTGCTGCTCAACTTAGGAAATTGGCTGACTCTGGTTGCAAAACCAAGGGGGAGCCTTGTCTGACTTGAGCAAGAGGCCTGCTTAGGTTTCAGGAGAGCCAGGTCTTTATCTCTGGACAGAACCAGTAGTGAATCTCAGAGACAGAACAAACGCTCTGTTCCCTGTCATCATTTTTCTTAGACTGGGCAGGATGCGTCTCTTTCACAAAAAGGGTCCTCTCCCACATAGTACAAGGGTTTATCTGTGTGACCAATGGAATATGACAGATGTAATGGTATGTAACTTCCAAGATTAGATTATAAAAGACACTGGTATTCTCTCTCTCTCTCTCTCTCTCTCTCTCTCTCCCTCTATCACTTGCTCTGGGGGAAGGCAGTTGCCATGCCATGAAACTCCTCTGGAGAGGTTCATGTGGTAAGGCAATGATGCCCTCTGTCAACACCACATGAATGAGCTCGGAGGCAGAGCTTCAGGCTAGCCTTCATATGACTGAAGCCCTAGCAGACAGCCTGATTGCAACCTCTTGAGTGACCCTGAATCAGCTCAGCTGAGCTGCTCCCAGTTCCTGGCTCTCAGGAACTGAGTGAGATAAATGCTCAAAGTTTGGGGGTAATTTTTTATGAAAAAATATAACAAACTGTCATGTATTATTACATCATGGCATATCATCTGCATTATATCACTTGATTTCCTTATGAGTTCTGGCATCTGGATCCCAACCTCTCAGTCTCTCTCTCTCTCTCTCTCTCTCTCTCTCTCTCTCTCTCTCTCTCTCTCATATCTTTATTGACTTTAAAGAGGATGAAAGAGGGAGAGAGCAATAGAAAACCCATGATGAGAGAGAATCACTGGTCGGCTGCCTCCAGCACGACCCCTACTGGGGATCAAGCTCGCAAGCCAGGCATGTGCCTTTGACCGGAATTGAACCCAGGACCCTTCAGTCCATAGGCTGATGCTATATCCACTGAGCCAAACCAGCTAGGTCCTCTGTCTCTTTAACCTCATCTTTTATAATCCCATTCTCCCCAGCTTAGCTTCACCCTGCCTCACTCTTGCCTCAGAACCTTTGAATTGGCATTTCTCTCTGCAGCTGCCCCCTCCTGGTTACCCCTCTACATGATGATCACTCCCTTATCTCCTTCAGGGCTTTATTCATATGTAGCCTTTTCAGTGTAGCTTTCCTCCTGCACCTCAAACTGCAACTGCCACATCTGCCTATCCTTTTTCTATTTTTATTCTTAGCCCTTATAATATAACATACACAATAAAACATAGTTTACATAATTATCTTATGTCTCTATCCCCCACTAGAATGTAATAAGCTCCATAAAGTCAATAACTTGTGTTTTTGTCTATTTTTGTCACTGCCCTATCCCCAGCACCTGGAATAATAATAAGCACATAATAGATGTGTAATACATATTTACTAAGTGGAGAAAAAGGAATGTCATAATTCACCAAATATAGTATGTATGTCTTCTAGATTCCATATCATATATCACATGCCATATTATGATGTCACATAGATATTATATTTAAATGCAGAGCAAGGCAGTGCAGAGAGACTAGTTATAATGAGAAGACCTGGCTTTGTTGCTTGCTTGCTAGCTATCTATACCAATAAAAGAGAAAGATGCAAATTGACTGTACCTCCACTATGCCCACCAGCCAATCAAGAGTGGGTATGCAAATTAACCTAAAGAAGATGATGTTGGCTCCAGGCCTATGGGAGTCAGAGTAGTGGGTGTCAACACCTGAGGCTGGCTGCAGCCAGGGAGACCAATAAGCCGCCTGCCCCATGATCCCAGGCCGCAGCCAGCTGCAGAAGCCACCCACCCCACATCTGCCCGCCCCATGTCCTGAGGGAGACAGAGAAACCAGGTCCCAGCACCTGAGGCTGGCTGCAGCTTGGGAAATGAAGAAGCCTCCTGCCCCGTGATTCCAGGCCACAGCCAGCTGCAGAAGCCTCACATCCACCCGCCCCATGTCCTAGGGGAGATGGAGAAACCGAGCCCTAGCACCTGAGGCTGGCTACAGCCTGGTAGACAGAGAAACCGCACATCCCACGGTCCTGGGCACAAGCACTTGCAGCTGCAGCCCAGGCAAAGCCACCTGCCGACCATCCCCTGTGGCTGCAGCCAGCCCCCATGCCTATAGCTGACCAGAGAGAGGGAAGCCCGGATCCTGGGTGCCTGTGGTCTGCTGGAGGAGGGAATCCTGGGTCTGGGTGTGGGGCCAAGGCAGAGATGGTTAGGGGCAATCAAGCCAGCAGGGGAGCAGTTAGGGACAATCAGCCTGGCAGGCAGAAGCAGTTAGGGGGTAATCAGGCAAGCAGTTAGAAGCCAGTAGTTCTGGATTGTGAGAGGGATGTCCAACTGCCAGTTATCCCCTGAGGGGTCCCAGATTGGAGAGGGTGCAGGTCGGGCTGAGTGACACTAGTGTTACTATAAATTAGGAATGTAACCTCTCTGAGCCTCAGTTTTACTCATCTGTAAAGTGAGGTTAGTATTTTAAAAGTCAATAAAAAATATATTTTTAAAAAAAGTTCTTTAAAAAAAAAGAGGATGGTGAAGAAATAAAGGACAACTAAACTCATCCCCTTTGAAAAGAACTCTGGAGAACAAAGGGAACCTGAAATTTCCCTTTGGAGGTTAGGAATCCAGGAATCCTGGTGCTGACCGCTGAGCTGACTTATTCCTTTGAATGTTTCTTCTGCCACTTTCTGCAGTTGAAGCTCAGCCTTCCATCTCATCTTCAAAAAACTTCTGATTGAAGAGATTTCTTCTTTATCAGGGAGGAGGAACCAAGTAAAACAAATCAGCACCTTCTCAATTTAGTGTACTTATTAAGTGCCTGAAATGGCAGCTGCCATTTTTCCTTTCCTTGTGAGCAATGAGCCTTCTTGACAGCATTCATCTCCCCAGAGCATGCTTAGCTTGGAAAGAAAAAGAATTTAGCAATTCCTCTCATAAAGATTCCTTAGGCTAAATGGGACATGAAGAGGTTGGCAGGTCTATTCTTGAATTCAAGGTGTGCCTGCCTATGCTCAGTCCAAACAGATACTCTTAGAAAAAAAGATTCTGGTCCAGCTAGTGTGGCTCTGTGATTGAGCATTGACCCACAAACCAGGAGGTCAGGTTTCCATTCCTCCTCAGGTAACTTGCCTAAAGTCAAACAGCTAATATGTAAGTGGTGAAGTCAGAATCAGATCCACATCTGACTCCCAAATCCATGTTCTTCCTACTCTCCTACCCAGGAAGCTTGTATTATCACACAGAAATCTGGTTTTTAGTTTCTTTGCATTCTTGGAATATATTTTGTTTATTACCTGACCCCACAAACATGCTAAGATTCTGGCTATTTTTTTCATGACTATTTACTGCAGGGTAAATTAGCATCAGAAAGGTGCAATCAACTCTGTTAAGGCTTTCCTGTGATCAAGTCTTAATTCACTCTACCTGATGTTCACCTGCCTCATAAGACTGTAATCTCCATCATGGTAAAAACCATGGCTGTCTTATTCATTTCTGTATCCCGCCTAGTGCCCAGTGTCTCAGGTTATATAAAGCATGATAAGACAACCTGAGACAAAGGTTAAAAGGTGAATATTTATTTTAAAAATAAGCAAGGATGAAGTGAGGTAGCCAGAAAGAGAATGAAAGACAGTAAAATACAACTCAGCACAAACAGGATAAATATAGCCTCTCACCAGTGTCCTTTTAAAATTACTTTCTATATTTGAGACTAAGTGACAAGTGAAATCTCCTCTGTAATTTCCCGTGTGCTCAGCTAATGAATTTGCAGCAAATGGTTTTAGTATTGGAGGACCAATTTGAACATTGTGGAGTTGGGGATGGTGAGAAAATGAGGGGTATAGAAATAGCCTGAGTCTAGAAACCAAATGAAGGGGTGTTTAGAGGCATGTGAGGAGGAAGCCAAGTCTTGGAACTTGTCCAACATCAAGAAGATTGGGAATTGGTTTTGCTCTAGCTGATGTCACCAGGATGTTTCCCTAAATACTATAGAGCAGTGGTCAGCAAACTGCCACTTGTGAGCCACATGTGGCTCGCAAGCAGCAGTTTGCCATTCTGTTGACTAATGAGTTTGCTGACTACTGCTATAGAGAAAGTTCAGAATCCCAGAATGCCCTGCAACGATTCTTTGTATCACATTGCTTATCTTGTAAAGAGCTGTACAGTGGTACCTCGAGATACGAGTTTAATTTGTTCCGTAACCTTGAGGCATGGGAAACTATGAGACGCTCGAGTCGCGGTTAACTGGTGGGTCATGTGCAGCCAGCCGATCAGCTTGATTACTCCTATCTCAAATGTTGCTCGTATTTCAAAGCAAAAATCACTCACTCGATGGCTTGTATCTCAAAAATTCCATATGTTAGGGCACTCGTATCTCGAGGTACCACTGTATTGGTTTATATGGAGGGCATCTTATCTAATAAAAGAGTAATATGCAAATTAACCATCAATCTGGCCAATCAGGAGAGAGTATACAAATTAACCCAACCAAGATTGTTGCAGCCACAATAGGCTTAGGTTTCCCCAGCAATGGAGGAAGCCAAGCTTTCCACACACCCTGGCAGGCCCAGGCCTCCAATCAAGGCTACAAAGTTTCAATTATAGAAGATAAATAAATCCCAACAAAAATGGTGGCAGCCATAGAGCTGGAGAGAGCAGGAGGCTAGGGTTTCCCCCAGTGATGGAGGAAGCCAAGCTTTCTGCACACCCTGGCCAGCCTAGGCCTCCACTCAAGGCTACAAAGTTTCAATTACAGAAGATAAATAAATCGCTACAAAAATGGCTGTGGCCATGGAGCAAGAAGAAGTCTTGGCTCCACACAAGGCTATAAAGTTTCAGTTACAGCCAAAACTGGTTTGGCTCAGTGGATAGAGCATTGGCCTGCAGACTCAAGGGTCCCAGGTTCGATTCTGGTCAAGGGCATGTACTTTGGTTGCAGATACATCCCCAGAAAGGGGCATGCAGGAGGCAGCTGATCAATGTCTCTCTCTCATCGATGTTTCTAACTCACTATCCCTCTCCCTTCCTCTCTGTAAAAAAATGAAAAAATATATATTTTTTAAAAAGTTTCAATTACAGAAGATAAATAAATCCCAGATACCAGGTTGGGTTGCCAGGGAGCGTAGCCAGCCTGCAAATCACCACAGGCCCCTTGCCCAGGCCACCCCACACCCCAAGGGAACCCCAACCCTGATCTGGGACACCCTTCAGGGCAAGCCAACCGGCCCCTACTTGTGCACCAGGCCTCTATCCTATCTAATAAAAGAGTAATATGCAAATTGACCATCACTCCAACACACAAGGTGGCTGCTCCTATGTGGTCAAAGATCCTGCCTCATGTGAACACAAGATGGCTGTCACAAGATGGCCAGCAGGGGGGACAGTTGGGGGCAATCAAGCCTGGATAGGAGGGTAGTTGGGGGGACCCAGGCCTGCAGGGGAGAGCAGTTTGGGGAGGGGGACGAGGCCTGCAGGGGAGGGCAGTTAGGGGGGGACCAGGCCTTCAGGGGAGGGCAGTTAGAAGTGACCAGGTCTGCAGGAGAGGGCAGTTAGGGGCAATCAGGCTGGCAGGGGAGCAGTTAGGCATTAATCAGGCTGGCAGGGGAGTAGTTAGGGGTGATCGGGTGGCAGGCAGAAGTGGTTAGGGACAATCAGGAAGTCAGGCAGGTGAGCAGTTGGGAACCAGCAGTCCTGGATTGTGAGAGGGATGTCTAAATAGGCAGTCATACATGTCTCAAGGGGTCCCAGAGGATACAGGCTGGGCTGAGAAACATACACACCCATGCACAAACTTCATGCACCATGTCTCTTCAGAGCGCTGCTGGAGAAAGGCAGAAGGAGGATCAGCATGGGTTGAGCCTGCAGGAAATGAAAGGCACCACACCACACGTGTAAGAACCTGCGTCCGGGGGCGCTCAGCGTGGAGTTGAGTAAGAAAGATTTTTTTTTAAGTAGGAAGTAAAAAAATCACAATCTACATTTTCACTAAGGATGTTGAATGGCCTATTCCTAAAATAAGGTATCCATCTTTTTAATATAACATGAAAACATGGTCCACATAATGGCTGGCTTTCCTTCAACACAATCCTGCCTTCTACATGGACTAATCTGTGAATCCAGTTGTCACCAGGTCTTTGGTCCTTCTCTCTAACTAAGGCCTTAGTTTCTCTCTACCTTCAATTAGTTCCTGTCTCTTTATTTTTATTTTTAAATATATTTTATTGATTTTTTTACAGAGAGGAAGGGAGAGGGATAGAGTTAGAAACATCGATGAGAGACATGGATCAGCCGCCTTCTGCACGCCCTCTACTAGGGATGTGCCCAAAACCAAGATACATGCCCTTGACCAAAATCGAACCTGGGACCTTTCAGTCCGCAGGCCAACGCTCTATCCACTGAGCCAAACCGGTTTCAGCAGATCCTGTCTCTTTAAAGCACACATGCATACATACAACATAACCTCTTCTTTCCTTTCCATGAATCCTCAGGATAGCTCTTCCTTCTCCATTTTGTGTGTTTGGAAGGAATGAAAGCAAAATATATGAGATGCCAATGTAATTTCTCCTTTAGCAGAGCTCTGAAGGACAATTACCCACCCAATCTGCCCAGTTTTATAGCTCTCATAACCCTCCTTTATGAACACACTGTGACAGCCGGATGCTGGCAGTGATTATGGCAGCAGTCTTCAGCCATATTCCTATTTAATTGCAAAGCATAGCTCCTGCCTACCAAGCCAGCATAGCTCATGTGACTTTTTTAATTACTGTATTTATGTAAGTCTTTTCCCAACCACAGCCTGTGTCCAACTCCCATCAAAACTGGAGAGGATTTGTGCTTGCCACTTCTCTAGTGGATCTCTGGGCTTCTGGCCTAGGGTCTCTTGTAAAATCAATTTAGGGCTCTGGGCTTTCTCAGCAGAGGTCTGTGTGCACAGGCAGCATTTTATTATTATTATTATGAAAAAACTGAGAAAATATAATAAAACATGTTGGCAGATGCCAAGGGCAGTGGCTGATTCCCAGGGCTCACCTGGATCAGCAGAGCCTGTAGAATAGGGGATGGAGAGGGTGGGACAGCGAGAAAAGGGCTTCAGAATTTGGGGAATGGATTTAGGAATTACTGCTGCTGAGCCCTTGCCCCTCAGGGCTCTAGCTTCACCAGCTGTTCAGCAGGATAGAATCCTACTGACTTCAGCTACATGGGGAAGTTTTAACATTCAAAAGAAATGCTGGTAATTTGGTGAGCAATCTGGCCTCTCAGGCTGATATGCGCCAGGGTGCAAGTCTGGCAGAGAAAGCCAGTGTTCTTTAGCTGCTGCACCTCGGCTAAGAATCCCACTGCAGGCCCCAGGGATATAGTCCCGCGGGGTTAAGGCTGTAGGAGTGACAAGCATCAACTGAAAACCTCCTGAAAACCAAGGTGGCCTTTGTGGGTGGGCGAGCCATTAGCTCAGTGAGAGCGCTGCTGGAGAAAGGCAGAAAGAGGATCAGCGTGGGGTTGAGCCTGCAGGAACCGAAAGGCGCCACACGTGTAAGAACCTGGGTCCCCGGGGCGCTCAGCGTGGGTAGGCAGGACACACGGCTGCACCAGAACACACCAGGTTTTCTCTTCGGCAACTCCAAACCCAGCGCCCCTTCAATCCGTAAGTGACAAAGGGGATGAGTCAAATAAACGCAGTCCTTGTTAGAATTCCCACCCTTTCGCTTCTGCGGTCTAACTCCAATAAAGCAGTAGGCTCATCTATGCCTCGGCATTCGCATGTTTCCAATGCGGACTTTCCTGGGCGGGACTTCAGGGCCCCGCCCACGGGAGCCCCGCCCACGGGAGCCCCGCCCACGGGAGCCCCGCCCAGGAGCCTCTCGGGGGCGGGGCTCTCCTCGGCTCCCGGCTTCCCTTTCCCCTGCGGTCCCTGCGGGGACCGGAGTGTCCCGACCGAGCTCCGCGCACGCGGTAAGGACCAAGTTGGGGGGAGGCGTTGGAGGTTTTCCTCCCGGGACAAAAGGCAGCAGTGGGGAGGCTTCTTTCAAGGCACGAGACGAAACGGGTTCGTTTCACCCTGACCCCGGATTTGGAGGGCATCTTGAAAAGACCCTGAGAGTTCGCAGCCCTAGGGTCGCCCCTTGTTTCCTGCCATCCCCCTTGTCCCTGGAGAGCCACATAGAGCTGGTCGTGGAGGTCCTCGGGCACGAGGGCCAGGGGCTTGGGTAGGGGTTGTGAGGAACACGTGGCCGGCGGAGTTCCGGTCGTTCCTTCCACCTAAGGCCCAGGCAGGGATTCGTTTTTAGACCTAGGCAGTAAGCCCCCTGTAGTTTACTTTTTCCTCTAAATCAGTGGTTCTCAACCTTTCTAATGCCTCGACCCGTTAATACAGTTCCTCATGTTGTGGTGACCCCCAACCATAAAATTATTTTTGTTGCTACTTCATAACTGTAATTTTGCAACTGTTATGAGTTGTATCTGTGTTTTCCAATGGTCTTAGGCGACCCCTGTGAAAGTTTTGTTCGACCCCCAGGTTGAGAACCGCTGCTCTAAATCATTTGGAGGTGGTTAGGAATGAAATTAGAGATGGCTGGGGAAAAGTATGGTCTTAGATACCCTAACCGGAAGTAAAAAAAAAAGTAAGTCATAGGTGAGTTGGGTGGGAATGTTAATTAGCATTCTTGCAAACATTTTGTTTGTTTTCAACCAATAGTTGAGGATCTTTGGCAGGAATGACAACCTGTCTCAAGTTCCTTTCCCATCCAGTACTGCGACCAATTACTTTTCTGAAGTACTGCTTTTATAGTTCTTAAAGAGACCCCATAATCGAGGGCCCTCCTCAACCTAGTTTTAACTAGCCGTCCAATTTCCCCTCCCAGAGTAACTTTTCCTTTCTCCTCACTTGTATCCATCATCTCCTTGCCTGTAATGTATAACTCCTCATAACGGCTATATTCCATTTAAGTCTCCCATCCATAACATCCCTGTTTTGCAAATGAGGAGACTGAGGTAGAGACTTTTATTTGCCAGCTGTTTATTGGCTGTTAAGCTTCCTGATACTTATTGACCAGACCATTGATTTGATCCCGTTGAACTGCCAAGGGATTTAAGTAACAATAACATGTGAAAATAACGTTAACCAAGGGAAAATTGTCCTATTGCCTGTATTGTTCCTGTAGCTCAGGCCTCACATAGTTATGGGGTCTGGGGCCTTGAACCCCACACGTGTTAAGTAACTATTGGCTGGCTAACCCGGAGTGCTTTGATTACAGTTGTGGACTTTGGAAAGATGCAGCTTCAGGTGAGTACAACCTCATTCACCTAGCTTTGGCCCCAGCTGTAGGCAGCTGCCTAGGTTGCCTTATACCTAGGCAAGTGTTACACTGCTGGAAGAACAGCAGCCCATAGCTGGTTGGCATTCTGGCCTGGTTCATGCCAACTCGGTTGTTAACTATACCAGGATGCCAGCATATGTGCTTATCCAATCTGTAAGAGCATGACTTGGCAGGGAGAAACCTAAAAATCCAGACCTTTCTGAGTGGTTCTGGTCCAACAGGTTTGGCTAGTATGAGGTCTTTTGAATCACACATTGGAAACAAAAAAGGTAATCAAGCCTTGAAGGGATGTATAAGTAGAGAGAAAAAGTCAGGCTACCAAGTACTCAAGGGCCTTACTCAGGCAGGAAATCCATGGGATTTTTGCTAATTTCTCTGAAATAAAAGTTTATGGCTCCCATTCCCCCACCATACAAAACTAGTCAAGATGATCCCTATATAGAGGGATTTCATAGCTGTACATTTGTATGAGAAATGCCTTATAGGAAAATGTTATTGTGAATTTGCTTTAAAATTATGGGCATTCTTCTCTACATCATTAATAAAATATAAAAATAGCAATTGATTGAGTGGCTCTAGACACTTAACCTAGCTACAATTGTAATAATTCCTGGTTTAGGCTGACCAAATATTTGTGGTTTCTTACTTCAGGGGTGGACAAAGTTGTTGCCTTTTTGGAACAGTAAATCTTAAGCCCCCTTGGTAATGATTTTGTTTTGGAATGCTAATTTCCTGAGAAGAGATCATTCTCAGTTCTAGGCAAACACTTTCACTCAGGATAATGCAGGAGATTATCCATTAGAGCTGACTTAGTTGCTGCTTCTGTGAAAAGTGACTTCCTAGTTCCCATAGGAGGAACTGTGAGGATATTGGGGAGATGGGGAAGTTATTTATCAAAGCTAGGTTTGTTCTATCAATTAGCTTTCCCTTAAAAGGATTCTCTTAGCTGGATGCTTTGTTTGAATACTTTGGATATTCATTTTCAAGGCATATTGGACCTTAAAACTAGTAATATTTAGAGGATTTGAGGAATGGTTAGTTTTAATGGTAATCATAGGCAAGAAAAGGCAAATAATGGGAAATAAAATAATTTATGTGAATATAAAGAATATAGTAAATTATAAATAGCAGGTGACAGTCTATTTACATCTACAGAATTGTATCCTTAGGAGCTGCTGTTTTAATTTGTGGTGTTGAACAGTGAAATTTTTTTCTTTTTAGAATGACTTGAAAGTAGGGCACCCTTGGCCCTCCTGAATAAAGGGAATTAGTGGCAGGTGGACAGTCTGTGTATGGAATTTTCAGGTAAATATCCCTATTCATCCCAATATTGCCAATGTGTCAGGCCTTCTGTTAGTCGGTGTCCATCAGAAAACATTGGGCGGCAAAGGCACCTATATGTGTCCCCAGCCTGAGTAGGATGATGTGAAGGCATGCAGGATCTTTGAGATTATCTGTATCATTCCATCTGAGGAATTTAAAGGGAGATTGTACCTTCCATAAGGGCAAGGATACTGTATCTTACCTTGTCCACTGCTAGGTCCCAAGCACAGTGCCTAGCATGTGGCAGGAACTCTCTGGATGTTGGGTAAAATGACTGAAAGCATGGCAAAGGGATTCTTGTTTCCTATTCATTTAAAGGATTTGGCAGCATGGTCTTCAATCAGTGCTTCCAGGCCTCTGTTTTGCAGTCGACATTTAATTCATGGGGATACTTGTATCCATGTCTTCTGTCTGGGGTACCTGGTTATCTGAAACAAATAAGAAAACTGTTTCAGGAATTACCCAGCGGTTGTCAGCTAGCCAGGCTAATGTGATGCCTTGGATGGTGTTACACTGTTGGAAGAACAAGCCCTGCCTTTCATGAGGTCTGGCTCCAAGCACTGTTTTGGTGTTGTGGCTGAGTACCTTTGGGCAGTGTTTTGCACCTCTGAGAGTGGAATAACTCCTCCTGTGGAGTTGGTCCTAGTCTGGGTGCAAACAATTTTAAAAAATATTTTTTTACTGCCAAAACCGGTTTGGCCCAGTGGATGGAGCGTTCACCTGCAGGCTGAGGGATCCTAGGTTTGATTCCTATCAGGGGCACATACTTTGGTTGCGGACTCATCCGCAGTGGGAGGTGTGCGGGACGTAGCTGATCGATGTTTCTAACTCTCTATCCCTCTCCCTTCCTCTCTGTAAGAAATCAATAAATATATATATATATATATTTCTTTTTCACTGCTTTCAGAGAGGGAAAGAGAGAGATAGAAACATCTGTGATGAGAGAGAATCATTGATGGGCTGCCTCCTGCATGCCCCATACTGGGGATCGAGCCTGCAACCAGCCATGTACCCTGACCTCCTGTTTCATAGCTCCATGCTCAACCATTGAGGCATGCCAGTGGGGCTACACAATTTTTTTCTGTTAGAAAAAGACCCCTGTTAAGGACAGTCTGTCATTCCTTTTCTCTGAATTCTAGGTGCCTTCACCAGAGAAATCTGTCTCCATCGGAACCTCAAATGTGTATGTAATTCTTTTATCATGTAGGTCCTAATTAACTTGCTTCAGCTCAGATGGGTGGTATGAAATAACAGAGAGGTAAATATATGCTGGTCTCTGCCCCTGGTTCCTGCCTCAGAGCTCTTAAAACATTCGTAATTTCCTAAGCGATGAGAGCACTAAGAGCATCTTTGTTTAATATTCAGCTTTTTAAATTTTGGTTCCTGACCAAAGTTCCTAAAGCCCATAGAATTTCCCAGGTGATAGGAAATTCTTCTAATAGGGGATGGTCACCAGAAACACCTATTAATCAGAATCACTGTAATAACTAGACTTATAATTTGGAGGTGGGAGGAGCACAATCTTGGGGAATGTGCCCTTATCCTGTGATACCTGATGGTTTCTAGGTATAGATAGGGTCAGAATTGAGTTCAATTGTAGGAAACCCAGCTGGTGACCCAGATTTGCTTAGTTGGGGAAAAAACCTATATAGCTAGTGTCAGAAGTGTTGAGTGTGATGGTAGTGTGAGAGCAAAGGAAAGACAAATTAAATGAGTTTTTCTTTTCAGGTAGAAAACTAAACCTAAATTAAACTCACTTTCTAGAGCTCTGCTATGCAATACTAATGGCTCTTTAAATTGACAAAAGATTAAGTAAAGTCACTTTTTCCATGTCAGTATCTAGTGACTACCATTGGACAGTTCAGAATACTTCCACCAATGCAAGAAGTTTTATTATACAATGTTCTAGAGGAGAGTTGGAAAACTTCCTGTAAAGGTCAGGATAATATTTTAGGTTTGTACACCACATAATCTCTTGCAACTATTCAACTCTGCAGTTGGGTAAAACCAGCCATAGACAACATAGCAACAAGTGAGCATTACTATGTTCCAATAAAACTTCATGGGCACTGAAATGAGAATTTCATAACATTTTTAGTGTTGCAACAAAAAATTTCCCCCCAACCATTTAACCTCGAAAGTCTTTCAAAAACAGGTGGCAGGCTCTGATCAGTGTAGCTCAGTTGGTCACTAGTTTCGATTCCTCGTCAGGGAATATACCCAGGTTGCTGCTTTGATCCCGGGTTGAGGTACATATGGGAAGCAACCAATGGGTATTTCTCCTTCTCTAAAAAACCAATAAAAGCATATTTAAACAGATGGTAGGCCAGAATGGGCCTGCAAGTTATAGTTTACTAACCCCTGTTCTAAAGAATGAAATTCAGGTCTTGAGACTTGACAGGGTCAAGGTTAGTACCAATGTTTGAAAAGTTCCATGTTATTAATACTTTTGCATTACAGCAAACCTTTACCATACAGCCTTCATCTTATAGAGGACAAAGGTGACTAATAATTCTCTTTTAATGTATATCTAAGGAAGAGGTCCTAAGAAAGAACAGCAGTCTTGAATTCCAGCAGAGCCTGATCACAGCCTCAGTCCTAGATAGTGAAATAGAAATGGCTTCGCCTGGCCAGAATGGCTTAATTGGAGCATCATCCCATGCACTGAAAGTTTGCTGGCTTAATTCCTGATCAGGTACATAACTGGGTTAATGCCCGGGGGGTGGGGTCAGGGTCGGGGGAGCACGGAAGGAAGGCAACTGTTTAATAGTCCTCTTCCCACCCTCCCCATCCCCTATCTCTAAGCATGTCTTTGGGTGAGGATTATAAAAAGATCCCTGGCTGGTATAGTTCATAGTTAGAGCACCTGCATTCGACTGGAAGGGTCTCAGGTTCAATTCCAGTCAAGGGCACATACCTGGGTTGCAGATTCTCTGCCCCAGTTAGAACGCATAGGGGAGGCAACCAATTGATGTGGCTCTTTCACTTCAATGTTTCTCTCTCTTCTGTTCCCCACTCCCTTACATGCTTTCTAAAATTAATGGAAAAAAATGTTCTCCAGTGAAGATTGACCAGAAAAAAAAGGGGGGGGAGAAATGGCTTCTACGGAAAGGGGAAATATGTATATATCATGAACAGCCAGGGTTTAAAATATGGGATCTCAGTTCCTCTGAGCATACAGATTGTCCTGACCAGGTGCAGAGAGAGGCCCCTGTGTTGCTACTTGAAAAGGAATAATTTACTTGGTATTCATGCTTGTATTTAATATCTAAGAGGTTTCAATGACTTAATCATGCACATTAAGATAATTTTATGGGATTTCCAATATAAGTGAAGTTAGTCACCTATTACTCCCTGTTGACTTGATTTTCTTTATTTCGTGGTGAGCCTAAGATGAAGTAAAACATTTCAAAGTAGTATTTTATTCATTCCTTCTCTTTCCCTATCATCTCTTTCCCATGCTGCAGTGGAAACTGAAATTGGACTGGAAGGTTTACTGATCTGTAAGTATCCAAGAGCCCCTTTGTTGCCCTGCTCAAGTTTCAAGTTCAATATATCATAGTAGAGGCCTGGTGCATGGATTGGTGCACCAGTGGGGTCCCAAGATCTGGCCTGTGGGAATCAGGCTGAAACTAGCTCTCTGACATCCCCTGAGGGGTCCCAGACAGAGGATGGTTCTCGGGTGACCCGGAATCAGGCTCCCTCCTCTCTGGTTTCTGGTGCATCACTTGAGTTCAGCTGCCAAGTCATCACAGCTCAGCAGCTCTTGCATTGAGCGTCTGCTCCCTGGTGGGCAGTGTGTGTCATAGCTACTGGTTGGACAGTCAAACAGCTTAGGCTTTTATATATACATAGACTAAAAGGAAAAACTACAGCAGGATGAGTAAGGGCCCCAAGTAATCAGGAAAACAAAATTTCAGAGGAATAAATTCTACAGGCTCCAAAGGGACACTAAAAGGAGCCTTGATGCCTGGGCATTTACACAAAGGAGAAAACAACCTTATAAGAGCAATTACTCCTGTTAATCTTGCTGCTTAATTGGGGCTTTAAAAATAGCTTCTAAGTTAATGGGCCTGTCAATATTCTCTTGGGAAACATTTTCACTGAATTAATAAATCAATTATAATACTTAGAATGTCTGCTTAAAAATATATTTTTATTGCTATTTTAATGAACCAACTTGGTGGGTCATATTTGTCCACTGAATATCTTAAGGGCTGGTTTAAAGATATTATTTTGCCCCTCCCGGTTCTCTAGTAAAAGGCCTTTGGGGTATAAGAATGTTCTATACTGCTTTATTACCTGAAAAGGCTGTGGTAAAATGGACCTTGACATTTATTTTATTTTAGATAAGTTTCAGAAAAGTTGTGATGATTGCATAAAGAATTCTCATCTACCCCTCATCCAGTTTCCCCTATTATTTACTATTTTACAATAGTATAGTACATTTGTCACAATGGACTAATATATAAATTATTAACTAAAGTCCATACTTTTTTCTGATTTCCTTAGTTTTCATCTAATGTCCTTTCTCTGTTCCAGGATCCCATTGAAAATACAATTAGTTATCATGTTTCTTTTTTTATAATTCATTTAATTTTATTTTTTTCATAGCCTCAGTTCTTGCCCATGAACCAGCTGTGGGTTTTCCCTGGGGCTGGACCCTTGGCTTCTTCCCCCAAAGTAAAGATAAGCAAGTGGGTCCATGGCTCTGTCCAGGGCTCAACATCACTGGGAGCAGCTCAGCGGGGTGAAGGGTGTGTTTCTGCTTCCTCTCACACTCTGGACTCTGTGCCCCATCACCCTGGTCCCCCAAGTTCCCTGCACCTGCATGGAGAAGCCTGATCCTCAGCTGGGTGGGGAAGGGGGGCACTGCTCACCACTTAAAAGGGCCGGGAAGCATCTGGGATAGGTGATGAGCCAGAGCCTTTTCAGTCATCATGTTTCTGTAGGCACCTCTTTGCTGTGACAGCTTCTTAGACTTTTCTTGTTTTTTGATGACCCTGACTTTTGAGTCAGGTATTTTGTAGAAAGTCATTCAGTTAGGGTTGAGTTTTTCTCATGATTAGGGTAGAGTTAAGGGATTTTGAGAAGACCACAGAGGTAAAGGGCCATTCTCATCACATAATCAAGAATACATAATACCAGCATGATTTATTACTATCTAGAAATATCATTTTAGTATGTTTTCTGTTGATTTTTGAGAGTGGAGGGAGCTCAATGGGCTGCCTTGAGCCTGCAACCCAGGCATGTGCCTGACTGGGAATTGAATGGGAGACCTCTTGATGCATTGGGCGACATTTAACCAATCAAGCCACACTGGCCATGGAGTGATTTATTTATTACTGTTGATCTTAGCCTTGATCACCTGACTTGGATCTTATTTGCCAGTTTTGTCCATTGTAAATTCCTCTGTATCCAATACTGCACTCTGCCATGAAAATCACCCGTGTGCAGCCTATACTTGAGGGAGGGTAGTTTTGCTATACTTAAGGAGAGGGTAGTTTTGCTCTCAGAATTTTTCAGAAAGAAATTGGGCTTTTCTCCTCCATTTATTCAACTTACTTATATCACTATGGACGTGTGGATATTTACTGTATACTTGGGAAAATAATCCAATAATATTTTAATATATATATTTTATTGACTTTTTACAGAGAGGAAGGGAGAGGGATAGAAAATCAGAAACATCAATGAGAGAAAGATTGATCAGCTGCCTCTTGCACGCCCCCTACTGGGGATGTGCCCGCAACCAAGGTACATGCCCTTGACTGGAATCGAACCTGGGACCTTTCAGTCCACAGGCTGACTCTGTATCCACTGAGCCAAACCAGTTTCGGTCAATAATATTTTATTTTGTTCAGATTGTTCCAGTTTTTGAGTATTAGGAGCTCTTTCAGTTCATTCCTGTATCCCATCAATTGACCCATCATTGTGGGGTTATTGTTATTTTCTAAGGACTTCTCAGTTGATGGCACTATAAAATACTCCAGGTTCATCTCATATATTTCCTATCTCAACCCCAGAGTCAACCATTTATTTAATGGGCCCTGGTTCCTATCAGCTGCCTCCTGCACGCCCCCCACTGAGGATGTGCCTGCAACCAAAGTACATGCCCTTGACCTGAATCAAACCTGGGAACCTTCAGTCTGTAGGCCAACGTTCTATTCACTGAGCCAAACCGGTCTCAGCTCCATTTTTTAATATGCAGTGCATTTTGTCCCATTGTCGTCGTTTAGTCTTTTTCATCTGGAAGAGAGCCTATTGCCCTTTGTAGTGGATGCTATAGACCCCAAGTAACTGTTTTTATCCTAAAAGCTTACAGTAGAGGATGGGAAATTTTTAATCAGCTTCTGGTCAAAGGGAGAGCCAAACCCAGGCCTTAGTATCCTAATGAGTTAAAGGAGAATAGAGATGCCCTCAAGAAACAGTTCCTTGAGTTAGAATCATGGCTTCATCAGTTTGGCAGATGGAATTTTTTGTCCTCTTCAGTTGTAATTCTCTAGAGAGCTCAAAGGGGTTAACTAATGTTGTAATATGCTGGCCGTTCTAGGTAGTGATGGGTTGGGCATGAGGCAGTGAACAGGAGAATGAAAGGACAGAATAGAAAGTTCTGTCTCAGCCTATACTACTACCCTTGGCATTCTATCCTTTTCTACACTGGCCTTCCTTTGCTTGCCCCTGTAGCACCCAATCATAATCTGTTTTCTTCATGGGATTCTTCATATTAAATTTCTCAGATCCCTAAACCCCCTCATCTTTGTATGATAGCTACATGGATGAGATTGAGGAAGAAACAACCTATATTCATCTTGTCAGAAGACTGGTCATTTAACACCTACCCTTTTGTAGCTTTTAACAACTGAATCCTATACTAGATAGTGGGGATAAGTGGTGAACAAGACACTGTCCCTTTTTAACATGACCTGACAAATCTAGCCCATAACTTTCTCACCTCATCTACCACCTTCAGATTCCCTTCTGGTCACACTGGTTTCTTAGTCTTTGATGAACCTTTTGTGACGAGATCTCTGCACATACTGTTTCTCTTTCTGGTTCTATTTTCCTTCTCTATTTTGTCCACTTTGAGATCTTAGCTCAGACTACACTTCTGCAGCGAAGCCACTTTGCCTGACTGAGCATCCATTATATGTGTCATTGCACCATTTTACCACAGCTAGACTCATGCCATGTAAGAGTCCTCTGAAAAGGCATTCACCATCTTCTAAAGGTTTATTTCCCATATAACTAAGCAGCCTTGGTTCTACTGACAGTGAAAGGAAATGAACTCCCCTCCATCTTGTCCTATAGGGCTGGGCCCCCTGCCTAAACCCCCTCCCTTTTCTGGGAGTGGCCACAGGTGTGCCAGCAATGTCTTAGCTTCCCAGACCACCACCCGAATGGACCAATGAAGCTCCAGGAACACAGCGAGGGTCCTAATTATGCTAAACCACAGAAAGACCCTAATTCAAGTGACCAATCTCTGTAACCCTCGTCACTTTCCTAAGCCCTCCCAATTATCCTACCCTATATAACTCATTGTTCCTGCCTGGCTCACTCTTGTCTCACTGCTGTGCCAGAAAGAGGCTGGGAGCCAAACCTGGGTTTGAATAAAGACTCTGCTTTTGCATCGGAAAAGGCTCCTTAGTGGTTGATTATTGGGGACCCTGAACTCTGGGCATAACAACAGCTAATCAGCTGGTAATATTAATATTTATGTGTTATAATATACCCTAGAGTAAGACCATAGGAATATCCTGTTTTTCAATAATACCCAAGTAAGAGTAATGAGATTGCTAGTTTTCTTTAAAATTTTTTTGAAACAAAAATCTTGAAAACAAAGGTGTCTGATTTCCAAATCATTTCCTAGTGGGCATTAAAAGACAGAATATAGTGTACAACTCTTTGAAATTAAATTTAGCGTCAAAAAGTACTTAATAAAAATAATGGGTTTGCAAAGGATTTGTTCAAATTTGATACCTCCATTAACTAAAATATGGGCTTTTGTGTATATTGGGGGGGGGTTTAACCTGTAAATGTCTTCATAATTAAGAAAGTTTATGAAACATTTTTGTGTATAAGTTATAACTGACAAGGAGATTCCAAGATAAAACTTCGAACCAGATTTAAATGGATAATTTTAACATGTTTACTCCAGGACTTTATAAAAATGAATAATCTTTGAAACTATGCTTTTGTCATTTTAGGATTTTTTATGTAAATATTCTTCAGGATATTTGGCAACAGAATATTGGTAACATTTACTATATAGTGACTATGTTCCAGAATTGCTAATAAACTCATTCTGCACATCTTTGAGTCTTCTCAACAGCCCCACAAGGTAATACAGCTAGGAACTAATGTGTTCAGTGATTCTCCAAAGATGGCAGTTGGGTTGGGGCTTTCAGGTATAGTGCTCCCAGGTCTTTACAACTAACTCTCATAAATATCTACTTGTCTTTGTTGTCATCATCGTTCAGACTAGCATCTTTCAGTGTCTTCTGAAATGTCTGTCTTCTAAAGTCTTTACACCTACTACAAATGCCAAAGACCTTTTTTCAGGACATTAGCATATTAGACACTCTTGCTGCAGCTTGAGAACAATTCCTTTTGCTCTTAACATACACAGAACATATACAGATATACCCTTTAATCTTTAAAAGGAGTCCCCATCTACTTTATTCTTTTTCTCATACATGCCATCCATGAGCCACATTCCCATGAGTCTCAGGTTTTTAAAAATGTCTCTGGGAAATCTGAATGGGTCACACATCCCCATCCCTATTCTCGGCCTATGATAGGGCTTATCACTTCCTATTCCTTAAGGACTTACTAGTATTTAAGAGGATAGTGAAGTTGGGTTCCCTTTGTAATTTCACATATATACTTGCCAGATTAAGGGATAAAAAACTTTCATAGTTACACATTACAAACAAACCATTCTGTAATACAACACAAGCCATTTCTAGATTATTTAAGAATACATTGAGAATATTTGCAATTAATCTAAAAAATTACATGATCTTCCTATAATACTAACATGGCATTTGCTAAAGTTGCTAAGAGTGAAGATTTCTAGCCTGTCTTCCCTCAAAAGCCTGTAATGATTAATGGGGAAATTCTAAAAGTGTTCCTATTTAAAAAAAAAAAAAACTTTGTTCAAGGATAAGAAAACAAATGCAAAAGTGGGGGGAAAGGTAAAAATCCCTTGTAGATGGTGTATTTTCCTAAATGTATGAGTGTAAACTAGAAATAGTTTGTTCAACTAGCAAGTAAGCAGTTTGAAGATACACTGAGAGGAAAATGAAACTTGGAATAGTATGAAGATGTGTATAAGTGACATGAATAAAACATTAAAATAATAACAAATGAGATCTTAAATGGTAAGCTCTACCATGCCCAAGAAATCTTGGCATAATAATTATCCCAGAGAAAACTAAGTTATTTAAAAGCTAAATAAAAGTAACAAATATTTTTGGAATTAGTCAAGTTGATTCTGACATGCATTTGGAATACTAATATTGTGGAAAATGAATCAAAGGAAAACTATTCCTACTCCATGTGAAAACTGCAAGAAGAATAAAATGGGGTGGTATTGGCACATGAATATCAATGAATTAAAAGATTATTGCAAGAAGGGGCCTTTCTTCCCTTGGCTGCCAGCACCACCTTCGCTCTGGCTGGAGCCAAAACCTAAGTCCAGAATAGATCCTGAAACAAATAAGAAAAATAAGCAGGTTTTTTCCCTTTATATATTACTGATTTTTTACAGAGAGGAAGAAACATCAATGAGAGAGAAACATTGATCAGCTGCCTCCTGCATACCTTCTGAGGATGTGCCTGCAACCAAGGTACATGCTCTTGACTGGAATCGAACCTGGGACCTTTCAATCTACAGGCCGATGCTCTATCACTGAGCCAAACCGGTCAGGGCAAAAATAAGCAGGTTTTTAAAAATACAATTAGCTTGCCTTCTAAGAAAAGCAAAATGTACACAAAATAGAAACATGCTAATTGACCATACCTTCACAATACTCACCAGCCAATCAGGAGTGAGTGTGTATTAGTGCAATAAAGATGGAGGGTTAATTGCATCACAGTCACATTCAGAAGTAAACCCAAAAGACAGGAGAAAGGGGAATCTTCCCAATGGGTTCAGCAGCAAGCAGGGCACCGGTAAAATCTGAGAGGGGAGGTGGCTCAGGGTGAGAAAATAACAGGTGTCCTGGACAGTGCCATGGTTTGGTTAGTAGCAGCCAAGGGCAGGGTGTGATGCCTGCATTGTCACCATGGTATCCCTCACCAGCCCAACCACTTGGGGCCTCTGGGCTCTGTGGGAAGGCAGACAGGCGGCTCCAGCCAGAGCAAAGGTGGTGAGACAGCCAAGGGAAGAAAGGCTCATTCTTGCAATAATCTTCATTCATCACACCTCTAGTAAATATATAAAAGGAACAGATGTGACTGGATTTTAAAGATAATGTGGAAAAGCACCATACAGAATAGGTTTGCAGGTACATGTTTGCCAAAGATTATTCTTTAATCCAGTTTCTATAAAGCAAAAGTTCAACAACCCAATAGATAAGTGGACAAAATAAACAGTTGAAGGATGATTAACCTCATTTAAGCAATCAGATTTTCAAATAGATCTGGATAGCGGTTATCAAAGGAAGGAATGGGGCAACCAGTACTCATTTGTTGAGTAAATTGACATAATCAAATGAAGGCAATGAGTTTTTAAACTAAGCAATTTCAGTATAATCAAAATATTTTGTGGCTTAAAAATTACGTGATATTCTAATTTTAATGTTAAGAACACTGTCACTAATTTATTGACCAGTTATCTGTGACTACCATATGGCCCACAAGACTAAAATTTCATTTGTCCCTCTGCAAAAATTTTGTCTCCTCTAGAACAGTACCATATAATAAAAATTTGCAATGAAAAAATGTTCTAGCTACCCCCTAGCTAAATGTAGATAGTAAAATTGAAAAAGGGCGTGCTGCTTATGGCTATTGAACAATGGAATAGCTCTAGAAAACATGGGGTTTATTTTGAATCACACATAGTTTTACATATTTTGAGTAATATGAACATAAATTTTTTTCTGTTACTGCTTTGAATAGTGGAAAATACCTAAATTGTCAATTGAAAGAACATTGGTTAAATTTTGTACCATCCATATAATGGAATACTTGGAAGCCTTATTGAAATCAAAGAAGTAAAGCAAGAACAATGTATGATCTTTCATTTTGTTTAGTGTATCACTGCAACAAAACCATCTTCAAACATACTAGTGCAAACAAGTATTAAAATTCTGTCCGTTGAGCCTCTGCTGGTGTGGCTTGGTTAGGCATGTTCCATGCAGGGAAAGGTGCTGGAATGTGTGTGCAAGAGGCAGACAATGTTTCTTCCTCTCCTTTGTCTCTAAAAGTAAATAAAAATAGATATTTTTAAATCATGTGGGTTTATTGGGTTCTGTTAGGTGGTTGTGTTCCACATGAGCTTGGGTAGGGATACAGTCATCTGGAGATTCCAGTTTGCTTGGCAGTTGGCTTTGGCTGGCACCTAGAAGTTCTTTTGATGTGGGGCCTTTTCACATTGGTTGAGATTCTCACAACATGGCAACTAGGTTCCAAATGTGTTGTCATTTCTGTATTCTGTTGGTCAAAGCCAGTTATGGGGACCTGTCCGATTCAGGGAAAGGGAAAATTGATTCCACTATGCCATGAAAAGAGTAGAATTTGTGGCCATTTTCTTTTAAATATATTTTTATTGATTTCAGGGAGGAAGGGAGAAACATCGATGAGTCATCAAATCGGCTGCCTCCTACATGCCCCACAAGGGGGATTGGCCCACACCTCAGGCATGTGCTCTGAATGGTAAATGGAACCTTCTGGTTCATAGATTAATGCTCCAGCACTTAGCCACTGCTGCCAGGCTTGTGTCCATTTTTAATTCACATTATGTACACACACATTCAAAGTGTTTATGTTTTATAGAAAATCCTTAGAATACTTAGGTGTACTGGTTAATAATGTGTTTGTGTTGTGTGTTTTTTTTTCAATAGATGGAGTTATACGAATGTTGATATATATGGTATTTGATATGTATGCTATTTGTTGTATTGACAATAAGCTTCACAATTTTCATATGTGAAATTTGCTGAAAGTGTTAACATCAGATATTTTTACACTTAAAAATGTTGAATTTGCCAAAACCTGTTTGGCTCAGTGGATAAAGCGTTGGCCTGGGGACTGAAGGGTCCCAGGTTCGATTCCGGTCAAGGACATGTACCTTGGTTGCAGGCACATCTCCAATGTGGGGCATGCAGGAGGCAGCTGGTTGATGTTTCAGCATTTCTGACTATCTTTCTCCCTTCCTCTCTGTAAAAAATCAATAAAATATATATTTTTTTAAATGTTGAATTTCGTGCCAAAAAGATGAGCATTTGCAGGAAGTTATAATTTATTACTTTATTTTGAAGAGAAGTGCTGCTGAATACTTTGGGAAGCTTACGGTGAACATGCTCCATCGCAAGATATTTATGAAAGCTGGTTTAAATGCTTTAAAAGTGATGATTTCAATGTAAAAGATAAAGAACATTCAGGTCAACTGAAAAAGTTTGAAGACCCACAATTACAAGCATTATTGGATGAAGATGCATGTCATACTCAAAAATAACTTGTAGAAATATTAAATGTTGCTCAGGAAACAATTTCCGATCCTTTACAAGCAATGGGAAGCTTTTAAAGGAAGGAAAACAGGTGCCACATCAACTTGAACAAAAGACAAATGGAAAACGAAAAAAGTTATCAGTAAATGTTGCTTCAACGGCATGAAAGAAAGTATTTTTTGCATCAAATTGGACTGGCAATAAAAATTGGATTTATTTTGAGAATCCCAAATGCACAAAATCATGCATTGATCCAGGTCAATCATTAACACTGACTACAATCACTTTGAAAAGAAGACAATGCTCTGTATTTGGTGGGATCAGGAAGGTGTGATGTATTATGAGTTTCTAAAACCAGGTGAAATCATTAATACTGATCACTCCCGAAAATAAATAATCAATTTGAATCATGCTTTGATTGTGAAATGAACAGAATGTTCCAGAAGACACAGCAAAGTAATTTTGCTTCATGATGACACAACATCACGCTTCAAAACGAGTTAAAGACATGTTAAAAGATCTTACCTGGCAAGTTTTAACCCACCTGCTGTATTCACCAGACCTTGCACCTTCAGATTACTACTTGTTCTAATTGATGACACACATACTTTCTGAGCAACACTTCCAAACATGAAGAAGTGGAAAATTTGGTCTCTAAATGGTTTGCCTAAAAATAAGAAAAGTTCTATTGGGATAGTATCCACAAATTACTTAAAAGATGTGGGAAATGTGTAGCTAGCAATGGACATTACTTTGAATAAAGCACTTATCAATTGATGATTCTCGAGATTATTGTGGGGGTTTTTTATTACAAAATTTGCCATTATTAACCAGTATACCTAGTACACAAGAAATGGTTGATAGAGATTGCCTTAAAAAAATAGAAATTGAGGAAAACTTCTGTTATTTAAATTTTATTATATGTATTCAAAATACATATATATTTTGAATATTACCTATTTCAAAAACTTCTTTTTGAGCCCTTTCACCTCCACCACTGCTAAAAGAACATTGGTTAACAGTTTTATGTTTTTAAGTGACCCAAAGTATAGAAATGACCTGGTTCCAGGATATTAAATCTGATTTAAGATAATTAGATGGTGGACTTTCAGATGATTCTGAGACCACAGCTCTGCTGAAGGCAGCAATACATATGCTCAAAAGCTGGGTTTAGATTTATATGGAACTGGGTTCAAATCTTGGCATTGTCACTATTTAGCTTCCTGACCTTAATTTCTTATGTAAAACCAGAATAATGGCACTTAACCCTCAAAATTATCATTAAAATGCATTGTCAGCTACTTAATTGTGTAGTGTCAAAATTGAAGTCCTCAATGCCTCCTGTGCTCAAAACTGCAGCCAGTGTTCATTATGAACTTGAATCCATACTCTATTCTGATATTTACACTTGTTCTAAAAGCAATTATCCTGTTAATTAGAGGCTCATATAATAGACCCTTGCCAGGCAGCTGAGTTGACTAGAATGTCTTACAAATATGTCAAAGTTGTAGTTCAATCACTGGTCAGGGCACATACATGAGTCAACCAATGAATACAACATCAATGTTTCTTCCTCTCTGTAAAATCAATGTTTAAAGATGTAAAGGCTTATATAATATAGCTGTACCAAACTTTTCAGTTAATCCTTTCAAAATCTCAGTAGGCATTCTTACTTTGTACCATCATCACCATCCCTGAAGCACACAGCACATCCACTCTAATAACACAAATATGAGTAGAGCTCTTCATCAGATACATCACTACTCACAGCCTTATTTTGTCCCTTATATAGTGCCCTTCATGAAATATGCATTTGATGACTGAAATCTTGTATTTGGCTTTGAATGTATATTTGCTGCTGAGTTACTAAGCAGATCCTCAATAAATAATTACTCAATTGAAAAAGTTTGAATTTTCTTCTTAGAAAAACCAGATATCATTACAACCTTAAACAAAAGCATGAGTAAATGCATGTTTCTGTCTGGAGGAGCACAGCTTGTGCCACCAAATAACAGGACAACATAAAGGGAAGTCTTAGCCAAGATAAATTGGAATCAGAGGTTCAGTAAAAAGTATATCTTGTTTTGAGTGGAAGACCCAAGATTCTCTGGAGAATTAGCCCCAAAATTTCATTCCAAAGCTATGTAGTGTGTGCTTAAACATTTTTTACTGAGAGGAATCTTGAAATGCCTTTCAAAACCTATAGAAAATCCTGGAGATATGGGGTTGTAGTTCCAATCTACAGTAGTTAAAATTTCCCTAGGTACGATTCCACCTCTCAACAGATAACTTAATGATGTAAAATTTTAGTCACCTGACTATAATTTTTTTCAATATATTTTTATTGATTTCAGAGAGGAAGGAAGAGGGGGAGAGAAACATCCATGATGAGAGAATCATGGTGGATTGGCTGCCTCCTGTAAGTTCCTCACTGGGGATAGAGCTCACAACCTGGGCATGTGCCCTTGACTGGAATTGAACCTGGGACCTTTCAGTCTCAGGCCAATGCTCTATCTGCTGAGCCAAACTGGCTAGGGCTCACTATAATTCTTGCAAGGAAAAAAGGCCTTTCTTTGCTCTGGCCTTCCACAATTTAGAAGCATCTGGTAATTAAATTCTACAATAGTTGGCTCTGATTCAAACAGCTCCTCTATTCTTGCCCAGTGTGGCTCAGTGGTTGAATATTGACCTATGAACCAGATCACAGTTTGATTCCCAGTCAGAGCAGATTCCCAGTTATGGCTCGATGTCCAGGGTCTAGGGTGCAGGAGGCAGCTAAGCAATGATTCTCACAGAGAAACCAAGATGGTGGCATAGATGAACACCTAAACTGCTGCCTCACAAAACAATTTCAAAATTGTAACTAAAAGTCAGAATGGACACCATCCAGAACCACAGGAAAGCTGGCTGAGTGAAAATTCTACAACTAGAAATAAAGAGAGGGACTCAGAGGAGCTGTAAAAAGCTGAGGTACAGAGACCCGCTTGTGGAGAGGGCAGGTGGCAGAAGATCTGGCTAGCTTCCTCTAGCAGGAGGAAGACAGAAAATCCCAACTGCACTGAATCCCAGTTCCAGGTGAGACTCATGGGGGAGTCTGGACTGCTGTGAAAAGGAAGGAGTGCACAGAAACTTAGAGAAGCCACGAAAGGCAGAGGTCTGGGGGCACGTCAGAGGGCACACAGAGCACTGACTGCTGATTATGCCACTGGCTTTCTCTAGTGGGAGAAAACAGAACCTCCCAACAGCACTAAAATCCAGGTCAGACTGCACTGAACCCCAGTTTTGGGTGAGACCCTGGGGACCCAGACTCATATGAGTCCCTAGAGCGCATGGAAACTCGGGGGGGTCGGAAAGGGAGGGGTCTGGAGGCCCGTGCACGTGTGCACAGAAAGGGCTGCAGCGATTACCCAGAGGCACTGAGACCCAGGGGCCATGTAGGACAGGGCTGACAGGAACCCAAGGCTGTCTGTTCAGGCCTGAGACTCCACCACATCCAAGCCTAGCACAGAGGCTGTTGCAATCTTGCAAGTCTTAAGGCTGAGTCCAGCACAGAAGTTCTCTGGGCGCAGACACAGCTGATCCTCACAACCAATTGGCTTGGAGGTCAATTCCCCCAGTGATACCAACAACAATCAAGACTTAACTACAACAAGGCTGGACACACAGTCCTCAAAGGGGTGCACCAAGAGTGTCCACCTCAGGTAACTGGGGAAGCAGAGCTACTGGGCCATAGAGGACAACTAGCACACAAAGCTACTCTACCAACTCAGGGAAGCAGAGAAAATGCAGAGACAAAGGAACAGATCACAAACAAAAGAAATGAAGGAAAATAAGCAACTGGATATAGAGTTCAAAGCCACAGTTATAAGGTTTTTCAAGAATTTCCTAGAAAAAAAGGATAAATTTAGCAACACCCAAAAGGATATGAAAAAGGACCAATTAGAAATTAAACATACGCTGACTGAAATAAAAAATATTATACACAGACCTAATAGCAGACTAGAGTAACAGAAGAATCAAGTCAAAGATTTGAAATACGAAGAAGCAGAAAACACTCCACTGAAAAAGCAAAAAGAAAAAATAACCCAAAAATGTGATTATACTATAAGAAGCCTCTGGGACAACTTCAAGGGTACCAACATCAGAATTGTGGGGGTGCCAGAAGAAGAGAAAGAGCAAGATACTGGAAATCTACTTGAAGAAATACTGACAGAAAACTTCCCCCACCTGGTGAAAGAAATAGACTTACAAGTCTAGGAAGCACACAGAACCCCAAACAAAAGGAATACAAAGAGGACAACACCAAGACACATCATAATTAAAATGCCAAGAGCAAAAGACAAAGAGAATATTAAAAGCAGCAAAAGAAAAACAGTTAATTACCTACAAGGAAGCACCCATAGGATTGTCAGCTGATTTCTCAACAGAAACTATGCAGGCCAGATGGGAGTGGCAAAAAATATTCAAAGTGATGAATAGCAAGAACCTACAACCAAGATTACTCGACCCAGCAAAGCTATCATTCAGAATTGAAGGGCAGATAAAGAGCTTCACAGGTAAGAAAAAAAATAAAGGAGTTTACCAAACCAGTATTATATGAAATGCTAAAAGGTACTCTTTAAGAAGAGGAAGTAGAAAAAGGTAAAGATAAAAATTATGAACAACAAATACATATCTATCAACAAATAAATCTAAAAATCAAGTGAATTGATGTCTCTCATCGATGTTTCTGGCTTAGAAAAAGAAGAAAAATCAAGTGAATAAAAAATCTGATGAACAGAATGAACTGGTGAATATAATAGAATCAGGGGCATAGAAAGGGAGTGGACTGACAATTCTCAGGAGGAAAGGGGTGAGGGGATTGTAGGGAGAGACTGGACAAAAATCATACACCTATGGATGAGGACAATGGGGGTGAGGTAATGGCAAAGGGTGGAGGGGAGCTATGGGGGAAAATAGAGGAACAATTGTAATAATCTGAACAATAAAGATTTATTAAAGATGGCTACACCAAAAATAAATAAATGATTCTAATTAATGTTTCTATATTTCATATTTCCCTCTGTTCCCCTGAAATCAATTATATATAAGCAACTTTCAAGGCTACATTCTTGCATCCCCCTCTTCCCTGCTGTTTTAGCAACTCAAGGATAATTCACACCAAGTCTCTAGTTAATATAAATTTCCCTTCCCCACCACCTCTTCAAACAAGCCTCCTTTTACCTCTTCATAACTTTTGCTTTAAGCATGCTTTATAGGCTTTGGAGAAACATTGATAAGACACTTCCCTGGGACATTTGTTGGACTGTCTCATGGAAAACAAACAAACTAGCTTTTCAAGACAACCTAGTGTCCGCTGAATTTCAACACAAATCTGCTTCCCTTGTAACTTAGCAACTTCAATTACTTGCACTTTAAAAACAGAAGCCACCCTATTTTTCCTGCCCTATATTTACTACTAATACTAGCCCTTTTCCTCTCTTGGAAAGTAAAACTTCCTGTCAGCATCTCTTATTTTATATATATGTATATATATAAATAAATATATATATTATTGATTTTTTACGGAGAGGAAGAGAGAGAGAAATAGTTAGAAACATTGATCAACTCCTGCATACCTCCTACTGGGGACGTGCCGCAACCAAGGTACAAGCCCTTGATTGGAATCGAACCTGAGACCTTTCAGCCTGCAGGCCAACGCTCTAGCCACTGAGCCAAATTGGTTAGGACTGCATCTCTTATTTTAGTTAAGAATTCTTTCACAGCCCACATCACTGGCCAAAACCTAACAATTCCCTAGTGAAAACTCAGCACCATCCTTTTCATATTTCCTGTTAACAGTAGAGGTATGTCCCCTTCCAATCCCATTCTTATATAAGCATTCGTTCTGAATAATCCTTCCTGTTTTTTTATTTTTTATTTATTTTTTTAATATATTTTATTGATTTTTTACAGAGAGGAAAGGAGAGAGAAAGTCAGAAACATCGATGAGAGACATCGATCAGCCGCCTCCTGCACGCCCCCTACTGGAGATGTGCCCGAAAGCAAGGTACATGCCCCCGACCGGAATCGAACCTGGGACCTTCCAGTCCGCAGGCCGACGCTCTATCCATTGAGCCAAACCGGTCTCGGCCTTCCTGTTTTTTAAATCAATCCGGATTTAAGATACCCTTCCTGTCAACATAATTGTGCTCAAAACTTCCCATAGTAAAACAAACCTCCCTCAATATCCAACTTTTTCTGCTTTGCGTAGTTTTAATTGTCCTGCTTCTCATATACTTCTCATATGCTTCAGTGTAGGAAGCATGCCTCTATGGTTCATTATTATAGAAAAGAAACAGCATGTAGCCAGGTGGTTCCCAGGAGCAAACAAGATGTGGGGGTTGGAAAGAGGATGTGAGAGTTTGTGCACTTGACTGATAGCATCTGTCCTAGGAAGATTCCCCTAGACCAGTGGTCGGCAAACTCATTAGTCAACAGAGCAGCATAAGGCTCGGGAGCCATGGTTTGCCGACCGCTGCCCTAGACAAAGGGAGGTGGAGACAACTAGAAAAGCCTCTCTCCCCCCCGCCCCGCCCCTGTTTTTTTTTTAAATAACCCAATGGGAGACAGCAGGACCTAGGTGACCTATTAGGAAATAGGTGACCAAATAGTACTCAGCCAATGAGGAACTGGAGGAGGGATTAAATAAACAGTCTGTGTTCCTGTACAATGGGCGCCCACTGTCTCATCAATGAGAGAGAAACATCGATTAGCTGTCTCCTGGCACACTCCCCATTGGGAATGTGACCACAACCAAAGTACATGCCACTGACCGGAATTGAACCTGGGACCCTTCAGTCCACAGGACAATGCTTTAGCCACTGAGCCAAACTGGGTAGGGCCATTTATATCAATTTTGAATTAGCCACTAACACAGACCTATTTCCCTCAGCTCAAGAACCGTAAAATACCAGTCCTGACTTGAAAAATTGATGCGAGATTCAACGTTTCTCCCTCATCTATATCCAATCAAATTAACAGGACTAGCCCTGATTGGTTTGAGAGCATCAGCCTGCGGACTGAAGGGTCCCAGGTTTGATTTCAGGCAAGGGCACATGCCTGGGTTGCCGGCTCCAACCCCAGTAGGGGGCGTGCAAGAGGCAGCCAATCAATGATTAGCTCTCATCCATGTTTCTCTCTCTAAAATCAATAAAATATATATATTTTAAAATTAACAGGACTAGCTGTTTTTGTACTGACTCATCTTATTTTCTACTTGTCTCTAGTCTTCTCTATTTATGTCCCTCCACAATCTTCACATGGGACCCAGGATAATTTTTGAAAGATGTGAATCTGACTCGGCATACTTAAGGTTTTAAAATTTTGAATGCTATTAATCAGGACTTACATTCACTGATTTACCTCAGAACACGCCTGTCCCTCTGCATTTATATTTAAAATCCCAATGGATATAAATGGCCATTTCCTCCAGCCTGATCTATGCAATTTATCAAAAATCCGCCTCGGATATTTTGCGTGTGCTTTTTAATTTACTTTTTAATCATTGATGTTTCTTTTTTAAAAATAATTATTTATTGTTGAAAGTATTACATATGCACCCCTTTATCCCCCATTGCGCCTTTGTGTTTTATGTGTTTTTTTTAACACGTACTATACTTACATAGAGCCTATCAGTCTCAAAAGTGTTTTACATTTAGTCACATTCACCAAATGGCAGTGGCGGTGGGAATGGGTATGCTGTCTTACCTCTCAATGGTCCGCCACAGAATTCCTGAGATTAAAAACCGGCCAAAATGACATGGGTTCCTCCTTCCTGGTGCTTCCTACCTACCATTCCTCCGCAAATAATCAGATTTGCCTGAGAGGATAGAAACCAGATCTAAGCCAAGGACTCCCAAGCCTCGCTTCTAACACATACCCTATTCAAATTTTACACCATGCAATTTTAGGGGGTTCGAAAAAGTTTTTTGGGGGGGAAATGGGACTCGAACCTGTAAACTGTAGCTGCTTCCTTATCTCCCGCCACAGGCGGGCTCCGAGATTAGAGAGCCACGAGGGCCGCTGAGAGCGCGAGTGCAGCGCGCACACCGGGGAGGAGGGGGCGGGGATTCTGGCGCGTGCCAAATGGAGACCCGAGGTGGGTGGGGGCAAGCTCTCGCGAGAGTGAGTTCTTTGGCTGCTGCCGCTGCTGCCACCTCTTACCAGCGCCGTTGCTGCGGAGGATTGTGGGAGCCTCCGTGTCCCGCTCGCTAGGAGAGAGGTACCTCTCCTTTTCCCTCTCCCTTTCCTTAAGGTAGGCGTGAAGCGGGTAAGAATCGGGGTGGGGTGGGGTGGCCGGGGGCTCTCTGCGTCCGCCCGAAGGAGGCAGCGACTGCGGCAGGGGCTGCGGGAAGCCGGCGGCGCGCCTTACTTGCTCGCTCCCGCTCGTCCGCTCTGCCTCCCTCCGCGCTGCGTACGTGAGCCGCCTCAACGGCGGCCGCCATGTTAGGAGCGCAGTGGCGGCACAACCAGCCTCCTCGGGCGGCTGAGGTGAGCGGTCCCGGAAGGACAGACACAGCCAGCCGTGGGTCTGGGATGCGGTGAGAGAGTCGGGGGGGCGCAGAGGACAGCCAGTCGTCCGAACTTCCCGCGCCCTGGGCTTTCTGGGGGCGGGGGCGGGACGACGAGCCCGTTACACGCGAGCTGCAGCGCTGAGAAGGGAGGAGCACTAGAGGCCGGAGGGACCGACTGTCCGTAGGGGGCCTGCCGTGTGGGGAGGATAGTTAGTGGAGGGAAGGCCTCGGATAGCGCCACTCCCACATGTTTGCTTTGTTGTTGTTTGTTTTTTTTTTCTCGCGCGCCTGAAAGCGTGCCCCAAAATGGAGGATTTCGCAGATTGAAAGGCTCGGCGGTTTGAGCAGCGTTGCTTTCTGGGCGTCGGGGCCTCCGCTCTGCTCCTCGCCCGTCGCTTCACAGCGCCCCCTAAGATTCCTCCGTCCCCCGCCCACACACGGGCGCGCGCTGTTTTAGCCGGACCTCAGAAGCAATTCGTCCCCACCCCCAATCGCTCAAAAATGGCCGAAAAAACGAAACGTTAACGCTTGTTTTCTGTGTTGCGTCGTGGATGAGGCCGTGTGCGCGGCACACTTCAAGGCAGGAGATGGGTTGTGTTTTAGGGGATCGCCTCACATTCCTTTTTCCTTTTATTAAAACACTACCAGCCCAGGTTCCCTAAGAGAGGGCCGTGTGGCGGGGGACCTTCCGGTTTCCAGACAAAGGGTTTGGAGCGCCGCGGTGGGGTCGCATCGTGGTTCTCTTCATTGCTGCCGGCGCTGCGCGGTGTGTGTGTTCTACAGGGGTTTTCCCCGTGGACTGTGGGAGGAAGGTTTTCTAGGTGTTTATACTGTTCTGTAGGATATTCCGGCTGGAATAGTTAGGATTTTCCAGCTGGATATTTCTAGAACGGTTACGGCGATGCCGAAATTTCTCGTCTTTTCCAAGCGCGCTGGAGTAGTGTGGGAGAGTCGTTGATTTTTTTCCCCAGATCGTAGTCATGAGGTTTTGTATGGATGCTGCGTTTTGCTTGTTTGAACAGAGCTTGGTTTAACATTTTTAAATGGACACGGTTTTCTCTCGGGTAAATTCAAACAATTGTACTCTCCGGCAAAAATAAGAGGAGGATTAAATCTTCAGGATAAAATTGCCTTTAAAAAAAACTCAATGGTTAGTCATCCAGCAGTCTATTGACAGTTTTTTTTTCCCCCCAACATTAGTATTGTTTTAATAATCAAAAAGGCGGGGAAGACAGGTTTTTGTTGTAAAAAAGCTCTATGGTGTGCCTTTCCACTTAACTAAAAATGCTTTTTTTTTTTTTCAAACTCGAAATAAAACAATTGAAGTACTACATGAAGATTTTTCTAGCTGGTTATGTAACGTTTGGAAAATCGATCTTCAGCCAGGAGATGTTTGTGTTAAAAGTGCTTTAAATTTTTTAAAATTCCATTTCTTCCTTTACATTTAACATGTGTGTAATATTAGCACATACTTTACCCAGAGAGGAATTTTTCTCTTTATTCTCTTTACATATCTCCCTTATCAACTATGTGTAAGTGGTTTTGCTTTTACCTA
Source organism: Lasiurus cinereus (assembly GCA_011751065.1). Lineage (NCBI taxonomy): Eukaryota > Metazoa > Chordata > Mammalia > Chiroptera > Vespertilionidae > Lasiurus > Lasiurus cinereus. The sequence goes on along the minus strand of JAAGEH010000293.1, from coordinate 1,325,835 downwards.
AACATTTTGAACTAATTCGGAAGGATTTAGCCACCCTTACTTTGAATTTTGAATGTTGAAGGAGTATTAAAACACTAATTTTACTAATGCTTTTAGGGAAGTGTAAACGCTAAAAAATACTATAAATCAGTTAACGATAACTAAGCAAATTTGAACAACTGAGAAATGAAAAGGAAATGTACTACATAATTTTAGAAATAAAATGTTCTGATCTTTTAATTTTATAGAAGATTAAAGCCCAAGGGAGGTAATAGATTTATGTACATGAATGTTAATCTCCGTTATTAAGCATATTAAAAATGGAAAAGGTTCAACATTTGGAGATCTGCTAATTATAGTGTGGCTATCAAATGGAAATCTATATAGCTATTTGAAACTGTTTAAGAGAATAATGATGGGGAAATGATAATGGAATATAGTATTAATTGGAAAGAAAAAAATGTACTAAAATTCTGCTGGTACCAAATTTAATATTTTGTTGTTTAAAGAGGTGTGTGAAACAAAAATAGAAATATGTCCAGAATGTTAGCTCTGGATAGGCATTATGGGTGATTTGCATTTGCTTATGTTTTTCTGACATTTCCACAAGGAATTATATTTACTTCTGTAATGAGAGGTGAAAGAAAACATTTTCTGTAAATGTTAGAACTGCTTATAAGACCAGAATTTTGTAGTGGTTTGTTTTTTAGGATCCTCATGTATTTTTTAGGGTAATTGTCAGAAGTGATACAGCTTAAGTCTGAGGTGTAGTTTTCAAAAGTGACAAAAAGTAATAGTGCTTGTTGTGTAAGATACTCTGGTTATTATGTGTAGACAAACATTCGAAACTGAAGACATTCTAATTTTAAAATATTAAATTTGCTATGAGATATGAACTGTAGCTATTAACTATGTTATGAGCAAAACCAAAGAATTGTACTTTGTTTTGGGTCTGGCCCTTGTGGTGGCTCAGTTGGCTGTAGTGTCATCCTGTGTGTCCTGAGGTCGTGGATTCCATTCCCATCAGGCCACCTATGGGAATGGCAATGGCTCCATTTCTCTCCCTTCCTCCCTATACTAAAACCAATTTTAAAAAATAAATAAGTAAAATAAAAGTACTTCATATTTATATGCTCATTTAGTCAGAATTGCATTGTGCCCCATATTTGTGATGTATTCTGAGACAATACTAAGTTCTTTGGGGGTAGATGGAAGGGTTGTAGACAGTAGATTTGCTCTTTTTAAAAAAATATATATTTTATTGATTTTTTTACAGAGAGGAAGGGAGAGGGGGAGAGAAGAAACATCCATGAGAGAGAAATATCAGTTGCCTCCTGCACACCCTCCACTGGAGATGTGCTCGAATCCAAGGTACATGCCCTTGACTGGAATAGAACCTGGAACTTTTGAGTCCGCAGGCCGCCGCTCTATCCAATGAGCCAAACCGGCTAGGGCTGCTCTTTTAATTCTTAGCTATGCAGTGGGCCTTTTCACAGGGTCAATAAAATTTTTTTAAAAGCTGCTCTGAAGTTTAAAGCCTAATTTAAATACTTCCTTTTTTTCTGGAAAGTTTTTTAAAGGGCTTGTCTGACACTCCCTTGATCTGGAATCCCAATTAACCTGTGATTTTTGGTACATATCTTTTTTAATCATATAGCAGAATTTAATTAGTAGAAAAAAGAAAGAAGTGTCCAGGATAGGGACTAGGTGTCGTTCTTCCCAGACATTGCTGTTGGATATACTTTTGGATAAGAAGAGCATAGAGGAAAATAAAGACCATCTATGGTAGATGTCATAGTGGACAAGCAATAAATGCAGCAGGTATGGAAAGAAATCAGTTGATAATAGGGTCTGAAATAGGATCTTTGATTTGCAGTATAGATGGCTAATGAACTTCCTGATTTTTCAAGGTGATTTGTATGTCCCTCTTCCTCCCTTTGTGGGGATTAAAGTCAAGCCTTTGAGCAGGCAGTAGTTGGGAAAGGAATAGCAATATCAAATAAATACAAACATTTGTACTTAAAATATCCTTGCTATGAAGTGTGAAATGTGAGAACAATTTTAATGCTTAACTGTATCCTTGTACAGGCTATGGTATTCTGCAAAAGCACAATGGAGGAGGCAGTTTCACACTTAAACATTGCAGCACTAAAAAATTTTCATAGCATTCTTGCTAAGGCAAGAAATTAGAAACAATCTTAAATGTTCACCAGTTGCAGAATAGATAAGTATATGTACTGTAACAGTATATTGCAGCAAAAATGTAGGTTTAATTCATGTTAAAATCAGTTTCTAAAAGCAGATAATACATACATTTTAAGTCAATTTGTAAAATTAATGCAAAAGTAACATTTTCTAAGATATAAAAGTGGTAAGACAAAGGACTCAGTAGGGGAGGAGGAATGCATTGCAAATTGGTATGTAAAAGGTATCTGAGATCATGTTAATTAATGTACTGTTTCTAATCTTGAATATTTGTATACACTGGTTTGTATAAAAGTGCATTATAGAAAGTGAAGGTGCTGGGCCATACCAGTATTAAGTAAGAGTAGAGACATAGTCCAGGTAATAATTTGCACAGTAGCAGCCTCTATAATTGCTCATAAAACGACCTTTCTTATGAGGTGTTGGCACATGGTAGAAAGTGGGTTTAGGATGCAACCAATATATGAAAGTCATTGAAAACCATAATGTGGACTTTGTGTGGTAAGTAGTAAGGTGTAGTATGTTTTTAAACAGTGGAGTGTAAGATAATGAGTGATGTTTTAGGAAGTTTATATTGGAAGATGAACATGCATGGATGCAAGGAGTCCAGCAGAAAGATAGGAGGACTGATCTCCAATAAGGTTATGGTAGAGAAAACAGGGGTAAGGACTTTGTTCTGGAAGAGGAGAAAGTAATTTAGAGATAGATTGGCAATAGAGAATGAAGAAAAAGATTTAATTTGTCTGCTTTCACTGTAATTCACTTCTGTTCTTCAATACCAGTCTTTAAATCTGGTCTTTTAAGCTTACCTCAGGTTCAAGTAAAAAAGTTCAAATATGAATTCTGGCTCTGATAGAAATGGATGAGACATAAAAGTACAATACAAGTGTGCCCTGGTTGGTGTTGCTTGGATTGGCATGGTCCCATGCACCGAAAGGTAGCAGGGTCAATTCCCATCAGGGCACGTGCCCCAGATTTCAGACTGAACCCCAGCGGCATGCAGGAGACAGCCAGTGTTTCACTCTCACATCGATGTTTCTCTCTTTCCCTAAAAATTATTAAAAATATTTTTTAAAAAGTGAAAGGTTGCCGAAATCGGTTTGGCTCAGTGGATAGAGCATCGGCCTGTGGACTGAAAGGTTCCAGGTTCAGTTCCGGTCAAGGGCATGTATCTTATTGCGGGCACATCCTCAGTGAGGGGCGTGCAGGAGGCTGCTGGTCGATGTCTCTCTCTCATTGATGTTTCTAACTCTCTGTCCCTCTTCCTTCCTCTCTGTGAAAAATCAATAAAATATATATTTTTTAAAAAAGTGAAAGGTTTATAAGTTCTTTATTCATATATCTTGGTCAGTTCTTTTATCCCTAAAGTTTGTTTTCTCCTTGGTTTTGAGGATCAGATTATATAGATGATTACTGTGTATGCTTAGTATGTGTCAGACACCATTCTAGGTGTTTTGTGTAGGTTAATATATGAAATCTTAAAGGTCTTAGTATTTTTATTCCCATTTTATGGAATTTGGAAACAAGTAATGTGCCCAAAGTCACACTGCTATTGTAATAGAACTAGGATTTTAGATCAGGGCATTTAGGGCACCAAAAATCTATACTGCATTATATACCAAATCAAAGAGTTGTGCACGTTTGTGGAAACAAAGAATATAAAGTGAATATAGAAAGAGGAAAATTGTAAGGGTGCAGAATGGTGGTTGGATGAAAACCACTAATTTTTCTATTAGTAGAGAAAAGAGTAAGCCAAGTTAATATCAGAACAAATCAAGAGTCAAAATTGTTCGATAAATGGGATAACTTTCTATCCTTTGATATGGGGTTATTAATCACTTTCTTGCTCTAATCTGAAAATATTTAATGTCTAATTGAAAGTCACTGGGGAAAATTTTTTTATATATATTTTATTAATTTTTTACAGAGTAGAAGGGAAAGGGGTAGAGAGTTAGAAACATCTATGAGAAACATCGATCAGCTGCCTCCTGCACACCCCCTACTGGGGATGTGCCTGCAACCAAGGTACATGTCCTTGACCAGAATCGAACTTGGGACCCCTCAATCCGCAGGCGACGCTCTAGCCACTGAGCCAAACGGGTTTCGGCATACTGGGGAAATTTTTTAAAGCTAGGAAGGAGAAAAATATTTCAAGTCCAAATAGGAATCCTTTCTACTGACTAACACATTTTCTGTTTTAGCAGCAGAAAGAACTTTGCATCACTTTTATCGTTAGCCTAAGAATCAAGAAATGGGCTAGAAGTTGAATCCAGGTCTGTAAGATGGATTCAGAACAATAGTTCTTAAAGCACTTAAAAATATTAATTTGTGAACCTTTCTGGCACTCCATTTTATAATGTTTCATATTTCCTATTGTAATGCACATATTACATGGAAAAAAAAAAGTTTTGGAGTGTTTGGGATGATGCTCTGACCAACCCTGCCAGGGCCTAGCCTGGTACTTTAATTGGAAATGAGTAAAAGTTCTGACTACAGGAATGGATGCGCCCCCCCCCCTTTTTTTTTTTTTTTGTAATTGGCAAAATTAAGCAGCTACCTTTTCAAATGATGCTTTCTTCTTCTTCTTCTTTTTCTTTGTAATCCTCACCAGAGTATTTGTTGATTGATTTTTAAAAGAGCAAAAAACATGGATGGGTTGCCTCCCATACACACTCCAACTTGGGATCATACCCACAACCTTTTGGTGTATAGGACAGCACTCCAACCAACTGAGCCACTAGCCAGGGCCCAAGTGATGCTGCTTTTAAATTATTAATAATGAGTTGTCCCTGCTATCTATTGGTAACATGGTTAGGGCATTTTTTGTTAGTTGCTACTTTAAACATATTTTGGCATATTTTCACAAGAATAAGTTAACAAATCACAAAGGTGCTTGACTTTGATAGAACACTTAGAAAATCTGAAAATTTCTTTATGTTTTTAATTCCAAAAAGGAAAATATTCTAAGAAAATAGTTTTTGGATGTTATAAGTTTTTATGTGAGGTGAAGGCTTAAAATAATGTCAGTATGAAGGCATCTTTTCCTGAGTTATCTCTACAAGTTTTATGGTTCTTAGTTGTTGTAATGAAGTAATTCACACATTTAAGAACATAGCTAAAGATCCATATAGTAATAGATACCTTTAAAACATAGCATTTTTTAATTTTGAATTTAGAAGCTGAATATTTTCTTCTATAATATTTTTCCTTTTAAAAAACATTTTTATTGATTTTAGAGAGAGGAAGGGAAAGGAATAGAAACATCAATCAGCTACCTCCTACATGGCCCCCACTGGGGACCAAGCCCATGTGCCCTGACTAGGAATTGAATCCTGGCCTCCTGATTTACTGAGCCATACCAATTGGGCTATCATATCTTTTAAAGAACTAAGTTTGTTTATGCTTATTTTAGTAATTCTGCTGAATAAATAGTCCTGAAGGAATGAATAATAGAACTAACATAATCTTTGTTACATAGGAGAATATATAAATATGAAATAACCATTAGCTTCAAGAACTTTCTGTGTGTGTTAAGCTTTGTTTTCTGAAATATTTTAGTATTCCACTTTTAATTGGAGACAAAAATAAATCCAGTAAAGAATATCAGATAGCTATTCTTGGAATGGGGGGAGTGAATATTATTCATTGGAAACTTAATTCTTAATCATATATCCAGATAATATTTGTTCAGATGTTGAACATGTAGCTAACATATTTAGTATTTCCTATTAGATCATAAACTAGCTTTAAGTTCTAGGTTAGTTATTTAATAGAATTGTCTATAAAAATGAGTGTTAAGCCTGTTAAAAATTTGAGTATCAGATTGTAGTAAACGATATTTGTGAAGCCTGTTATGGATGACGTTAGCCCCCTTTTCTTAGGTTTTCCTGATTTGGGAGTAGAGGTACTTCCTTTTTGGGAAGGGAAAGGTTCTGCACTGATAGGCATTTAGAATTTATTATATAAAGATCTTATTGGGTAAATTAGATTTTGACATAATTTAGAATTCTTTCCAAGGAACTATTTTCATAAATAATCTCGTAATATGCTATGAAAAAAGAATTTTATAATTATGAGGAGGAAAATAAGCTAATATTTTTAAAAGCTAATAATTTTTTTTTGAGGGGGTATTAATTTCAGAGAGGAAGGGGGAGAGAGAGAGAAATATCAATGTTGAGAGAATCGTTGATCAGCTTAGGCAGGTCTTTTTTAAATGAGCCTTTTATAGGCTTGTTTATCTTATGTTTACCATTAACCAAAGATATTGAAGGAAAAGCTCTTTAAATAGTCATGTCTGATTTCTCTCAATTTCTTTGTTCTAATTTTAAGGTTATTCTTGATGAAATTATAAGTTATCATGAGATTTACATTGTTTGTCTTACCCTTTTTCTGACATCCATTTTCTGTTTTGTCTTAATATTATCTTTTACCTTCTCATAACCTTTCTTTTTGCAGAGCCATTGTTTTCATTGAACCTTACAAAGGAAAGTATTTGAGGTCTCTAATCCAACAATTTTCTTAAAATATGGTGAATTTAAAATTTTTACACATGATCTTAATACTATTGTATAATTTCCCTGAGGGAAAAGAATAGTTCTTTTTAAAAACTGCTTTTCCATAACACAGTTTTGCCTATGAAGAGCAAAAACTGCAATGAATAATAACCTTGGTACTTTGAAATACTGATTTTGAAAAACCCCCTAAGTTTTTATCCTTTTCAATAAAGTATACATGAAAATTTAAAGGGTCCCTATCAGTGTTTTTACACAGTATTTCAATTGCCTTTCTGTGTGGCATTTATAAGACATAGCAAAGAAACTTAAAAAGAAGTCCACTTATTCCTGTCTTTATTTTTTTTAATCTCATCTTAAAGCTTAAGTAGTTTATATAATAGGTCTCATCCAGAACTAGTTTCTTTGGTGTCTTTTCTCAAATTCATCTTTCTTGGTGTACAAAAACATCTTATAATTCCAGTCACCTCTGATAGATTTTTGTGTCTTTTTAACTTTTTTACATCTTTTTGTAAAATGTAGTTCTGCTTGTAGCCTTTTTTAAAAAGAAAATACTTCATCTACCACTGTATTTGTCCAGTGTTTTCTTGCATTCTATTATTAGTGGGATCGGTTCCTTAATATACTTGTAACTATTAAATATTGCCTGGTTTTTACTGTAATAAAGTTTAATATATTGCTACACTATCAGTGCTTAGGTGTATGGATCATCAAACATACAAAAACTTAACAAAGCTTCCAAATAGAATTCTACAGCAAACAATTTAAAACATCTATATGTAGTTGCGATTATAAAAAAATTATTTCATCAAGAGCATTTGTTATGTACATCATTTAATATTTTATGAGAATCATACATAAATGCTTTGTAAATTCTTATAAACCTATTTCTGAGGTAAATAACGATTTAAGAAAGAAAATGAAAATAATTTCATCCAGAAATACATCTTGGGTGATCAGATTCAGAATTAATTTACATTTTCCAGGTGATTATGACTATTCTTGTGGAAAGTTTCCAGAAGCCTATGCAAGCATGATCTTGTTTTCATTTTTACCTGTTTCGAACTCTAGAGATGCTGAAGCTCTGAGCATTAAATGAGTGTTGGTGCATGCTAAACTTGGGAGTTTCACTTCTTTAAGTCACCTACACTTCCTATATTTGGGTTTTTTTCCTTGGGAGGTCTCTTATTTCTGTACCGACCATAGTTAGTTCTTACCTTATGAGATTAGAAATAAAATAAATACTGCCTGACATAGGGTGGACAGTAAGAAGGCAGTTAGTTATATGGCTTACATTGGTGCAGAAATCCTTGAACTGTAGGAAGCCACTTAATTTTCTTCACATCTGTCTTCACCTCCAATTGATTTTACTACATAAAGGTCTCAGCTTATGTGTTTGGTCTTATATCTTATACTAGGTACTTGACACCTAACTTCAGTTACTTGTGATTTTACTTGGTTCTTTCTGATAGTTATAATAGGTCTCATTTTCTAAAGCAGAATACAACTGATTCATCTTTGACTTGTTGACATTGATTTTTGTTTGTTTTTAATCTTCTCCTGGAACTTAAGCATCATACTATATAGGGTGTATTTTTATTCTTCTGAAAGAAGAACTCATCTATATTTTTACCGAAATTTTGATGTGCTCAGACATCTATCTACCCCTTCAATTGAAATGTTTTTAAATTTAGTATGAAATTCCCTTTAATAGTTAAACTTTGGCATGAAAGATTACTTTTTAAATATCTATATGCAGGCTCTGCATACATCTGGAATCTGTTTTAAGATATATAATAAATTCCTTGTAAGTTTGAGATCTTAAATGTTTTTTTTTTTAATCAACATGATGCATAAGTTTTTTTTCTTTAAAAAACGGCATCTACTTAAAGGGATTTATGACTAAAATTGCTTATTTTTCTACAGAGTTGTCTGCTGGTTCTCAGCTTGAAGAAGATTCTACAGTCCTTATTGATCCTTTTTCTTGGCGTTACCATTTTTTGAAGCACAGTTAATCTAGTTTTCTAGTTTGAGCTTTCTTTTTGGCCATCTTTAAAAAAAAATTTTTTTTTTTAATCTATAAACTAGCCAAGAGATAGTTCTACAATGTCCAAGTCATTCCAGCAGTCATCTCTCGGTAGGGACACGCAAGGTCATGGGCGTGACCTGTCTGCAGCAGGAATAGGCCTTCTTGCTGCTGCTACCCAGTCTTTAAGTATGCCAGCATCTCTTGGAAGGATGAACCAGGGTACTGCACGCCTTGCTAGTTTAATGAATCTTGGAATGAGTTCTTCATTGAATCAACAAGGAGCTCATAGTGCACTGTCTTCTGCTAGTACTTCTTCCCATAATTTGCAGTCTATATTTAACATTGGAAGTAGAGGTCCACTCCCTTTGTCTTCTCAACACCGTGGAGATGCAGACCAGGCCAGTAACATTTTGGCCAGCTTTGGTCTGTCTGCTAGAGATTTAGATGAACTGAGTCGTTATCCAGAGGACAAGATAACTCCTGAGAATTTGCCCCAAATCCTTCTACAACTTAAAAGGAGGAGAACTGAAGAAGGCCCTACATTGAGTTATGGTAGAGATGGCAGATCTGCTACACGGGAGCCACCATACAGAGTACCTAGGGATGATTGGGAAGAAAAAAGGCACTTTAGAAGAGATAGTTTTGATGATCGTGGGCCTAGTCTCAACCCAGTGCTTGATTATGACCATGGAAGTCGTTCTCAAGAATCTGGTTATTATGACAGAATGGATTATGAAGATGACAGATTAAGAGATGGAGAAAGGTGTAGGGATGATTCTTTTTTTGGTGAGACCTCGCATAACTATCATAAATTTGACAGTGATTATGAGAGAATGGGACGTGGTCCTGGCCCCTTACAAGAGAGATCTCTCTTTGAGAAAAAGAGGGGCGCTCCTCCAAGTAGCAATATTGAAGACTTCCATGGACTCTTACCGAAGGGTTATCCCCATCTGTGCTCTATATGTGATTTGCCAGTTCATTCTAATAAGGTGAGTTAATACAACAGATGCTTCTAATTTCTTGTACATTGTAGTGTCTATTCTGTATTTACCTATATCTTTTACTCTAATTCTGTAGTCTGGTGACACTGAGTTGATCAAGAATTTTTATACTTTTGAGTACACTTTATTTGGAAGGTAATTGGTTTTGAGCATTTTAAACCAGGGCTTTACATTAATACAATCTGCTGAGATTACTTCTGGCCACAAAACTGTCATCCACTGGGATTATCTTGTTGGTTTTTGGCATCAGTATAATCTTCTTATTCATATTTAAGCAGTTTTTTGTCTGCTTTGTTGAATTGTTTTAAGTATTATTTTTTTTTTGCAGTCAATATGCTCTGCCATTCAGGATGCTAGATTTTAGCTCTCCATCTGTCTTGATTGCTGATTTGTATGTAGTAAAGATGGATTCTTGAACGATTCTCTTTTTTTCCTTATCTGTGGCTATAGGGAAAGAGTTAATGTAGAGCCCTGGTGTTTCAGTATGTTTTATATTTTAGATTAGTTCATTCTTCCTTTTTTAATTTCCCTTTAACACAAACTCTCATAACTGAAATTTTTCATCATTTTTTTTCTCCTTTTCCACAACTTTCTTAAACATACTTCAAAACTCACTTTTTATTATCCCATATTGCATCTATCCCTTCAGAGACTTGGAAAAATCAATTACTGCAGTATCCTGCTCTGTGCTCCTCATAAACATATTCTTTTTCTGACTTAGGCTTAGACTTCTGGTATAGTCATTTGAACAAAAAATATATATATATATATATCTCGATTCTCCTTTGCTTTAATTATCACATCTGGCAAAATGGGAACTTTTACAAAATGCTCTTTTAAATATGTTGTCTTTTTCTCTTTCGATGTTTAGATTTTACTTGTTCTCTGATGATTATTTTTTTTCAATATACAGTGCAGTTGACTTAAAGTCAACAACACGACCATCCGTTTTTCCTGATGTGGTGTATAGTTCATTTCTATTTAACTGGGTTATGTTGCCATTAAATTGATGGTTACTGTTACATAGGGTTTTTTATTTACAGTAACATCTGGAAAGGTCATTTTCTTAACAATTCCTTTTAAATGCATTTTTTAGTGAGTATTTTGATTTAACGAAATCATAGATTAGAGATTTTAAGTACACAAATATTTGAATCTATACCAAAATGGATTTACATTAAATGCTACATCTAAATGTATAGATCAATTTTCATTTAAGATATAGAACTTCAAACTCATGGAAATTTGATAGGTGATTTGACTGTTGTCCTTTTTCAAATTTGTTGTCTAATATTAAGAATATATTATGTGATGTAGTTTTGTTCAGTACTGAACTTCAAGTTCTAGGTCTGAAGGGAGTTTACTTAATGAAAAAGTCCAGTAAACTTTGGTGACAAAATGTTTTCATTACTCCTTGCCTTTGCCTTTTTGCAGTAATGGCAATATTGACCGATGTTTTCAGGTAGGATTTCTAAATTCTGAGGGAAATCATAGTAATATATCTCAAATGAAAGTGATTTTAAGGGACTTAACATCTTTGTTACTGGAGTCAAAAGTCAAAACCAGTTGTTAGAAATCTCCTTTTGACTGAGCAGTAATTTGACCTTGTTGCTTGCACATAGAAAATCAATTGAGTAAAAGATCACAAAAGGAAACACAGGAGGCCCTGAGTCAGAAAAGTTTCTGTTTTATATAAAGAATTATTTTTTTCTCCAAATTTTGCTACCTCTAGTTCCTAAACAGTGATATTAAATAAATAATAGTAAATGGGGTCTAAACAAACAAAAGAACAGTTTAGACATATTTGGTGAAACTTTGAGTTCAAGAGTAAGATACCCTAACTAATGCAAGAGGTACTTTTAACCTGTAAAAATGCTTAGGTCCTAGGTAGTTTTGATGTTCTGACAATATTGGGAATATTTAAGAACTAGTTTAGAGATCCTTTGATTGCTTGATTTACAAAATTTATATTTGTAATTTGGACCAATTTCAAGAAGTGTAACCACTTAAATTTCAATGTAGACTTTCCTTAACATCGCTGATGTTTTCTGGGTACCTGCATTATTGAAAATAATAAATTTTTACATTTAGCAGTGGTTCTTATTCTTTTGATAGCTGATATAGAAACCATGACTTCAGAGAAAATTCCTGGGGTGAAAGTAGATAATGAAATTTTTAAAAAATATTTAATCCTGCTCTCTGGTATTGCTGCATAACTTGGAAAATCTGTTCTTTTCACTTAATGCAACATTAAATAACATACATGGTCAAAACTTCTTAGTATGAAATAAGAAACTTTTAGGTGAAAAAACATCATCTAATTTGTCATTTTTTATATTTTAAAGTGACTTTCAGTGATGGTATTGCTTTTCTTTCCTTCAAGGTCATTTTAGAGCATCAAATTGCTTTTCTATACAACCTCAAATTCCTTTTACTTAAAGAAAACTGCCCTTTCACTGTCTTGTCACTTGAGTTCGTATTTTTCCTTTTAATATTATTCTAGAAGCCCTTACGTTATTCTTTATTCTGCCATTCCAAAAGTGCTTCTCCAAATTATCCTTTCTTTATATAACTTGGTTTTTCTACAGAACTTCTGAATTCAAAAAAGTGGATCCTTATTCTTTTTTAATCTGATATGAGAGTTACCTCAATGTAGAATCTGATTTATAAGTTTTTTAAAAACCCTTTGACTCTTAATCCTCATTTTAAACCAGACGGTAAAAGATCAGATATGGTAGTGCAGATTAGTAATGTACGGGTTTGGGGAGGTTTGTAACTGATTCTTTGATCCTGGCCTTCCTTCTAATACCTGAGTACCTTGAAAGATCAGCCACACTTAGCATAAGTTTGAACCTTTTAAATTAAAGGGCATGGGATGTTGGATATAAATAATTTCTGTTCAACTAGATACCCTTTCCCTCTCCAATGAATTAGAAGCATGCCTTAATAGGGTAACTTAACTCCTCTCCAAACACACTACTTTTCAAGGATATTATATAAATAAAATCAGAGGATATTTTTAGTTTTGAACATTCTAAATTATTTGTTGAATCCCTCTTCTGGTTTTTATCAACTTTACCTATGGTGCCTCTTTGCTTACAGCCATTTTAAAAATGGCCTCCAACAAGTCAATGGTCTGTTGCTTTTCCTGTAAAACCCTTTTCTATCCCAAATAATCTAGTTGTAGAGCCAGCTAGAGAGATCTCTTTGAATTCCTTATTGACAGCCATTATTCAAAAGACAATCTGGATTTAAGAGATAGCTCTTCAAGTTCTGAGAAATGCCATTCTGTTTGGACATATTTCATCTTGGTTATTCATGGGATTTTTGTTAATTCTATTAGGAATGTTTGTAAACTTGTAAGATAACAGTTTTTTAAATTTAGGATCCTCTTTATAAAAACAATTCTAAAGCTTTTCAAAGTTATCTCTTGTAAATTTGGTTCTTTGTTTTAATTTTGCTCGTGAGACCCTTTTTTAAAACATTGCCTGACCATGTTTTATATTCCAAATATTGCATTAGGTAGTTGTGGATGTCATAAAAGTTGTCGCCTCATTTTGTGAAACAATCATACTCATAAAGCAGGAGTTGTAAAAACAAGATAGCATTCATTAGCAATGTAACAATGTTTCACTTTCTAAGCACTTTCTATGTGCCTGGCAATAAGCAGTTTATCTTTATTTAGTTTACTTTTTATAAAACCAAACGAGAATATTGAATCACAGTGAATTGTTTTGTATCAGATTCACGTCTAACAAGTGACACCTTGGAAATAGAACCAGGCATTGTGGCAGCAGAAACTACTTTTCCTAACAACTCTTTTATATTACTTAAAACAGTCATTTACTTATTCTTTTAACTAAAGAAAAGAACATTTATTTGCATAAAACAGAAAAGTTAATCCCTTTAAATTTGAAATAAATACAAAGGAGCAAATATTGACCAAATGTAACATTTCCCTCCTTTAAAAGTTGGGAACTGGAATTGCTTCTTTATTTTGGGGAAATATAATGGGAACTTAGATTTTGGGTAAATGGGGAATATATTTTAGAAAAGCCATTTCTGTTAAATCATCTTAGCTATCTGTTTGTAATATATTTGGGTCATATCTCAAAGGCTAGATGAAATCACATTAAAAACATTTTCTAGAAAACTAAATATAAGCATGGATATTTTGTTATATTTAGAGTACTATAAAAAACAATTATAATATGTGACATGAATTATGTAGTTTGTTCTACAGCAGAAATTATGTCCAGCTAATCTCAAGCAAGGTCAGTTACTATTCTTGATCTTTATTAACTCTATATCTTTTCCCTGTCAGGCCTATTAATATGTTAACCAAGTTATCCAGTTTTTCCAAGAGTGTGCATGTCGTATTTGAGGGCAGGATCAAGATACTATAGGGATTCAGAGAAAATATTTTAAATTCAGTGTTATTAGTGAATGTGCAGGTGTTCGTACAGCCTCTAATACTGCATATAAATTAACATCCTAGAGTTTGGTTCACATGAAAATATTTTAGCTTTATATTTGTTAATTTTACGAATTTACTTTGCTGCAGGAGTGGAGTCAACATATCAATGGAGCAAGTCACAGTCGTCGATGCCAGCTGCTGCTTGAAATGTAGGAGTTTGAAGTACCTTTAAAGCATCCTTAATCGTGAATTGGAAACAATCATTGATTGGTTTGGGGGAGTTAGTCAATTGCTTGTAATATCCACTTTGTTATTACTGCATAGGCAATGTTTAGATCTGTGATCTTATATGGAATATCAGATGCAGTGATAGTGATACTTTTGTTACTTCATATTTCTAGTGTAAAACATTGGTCTTTATACAAACAGAATTTTTAATAGACTTAAGATAGCTTTTGATAAAGTATTTCAGTAACAACACATGCTCTAAAAGTATTGAATATACAAAGAAAGGAAAAGTTGATAGAAGTCATAAATTAGTTGTTAAGCAAAAACTTGCAGGATGTATTATTTGGTTTTGGCATACATTTGTTTCTGAGTTTAAAATAGAATAAAATTGATTTCATGGAGAATCTCCCTGCATAAGCAACACACATAATACCCATTGTTCACTGGTGTTGACATTTTCACATATGCCTACCTCTGTTGGGGCTGTCCTTTCCTAGTGTATTCTTGGTACTTATATAGGAGAAGCAAAACTTGTGTCCTCATTTCCTTAAATAGACAATTTTTCTAATTCCTCATACAGCATTGATTCTATTTAAGACTTAGCAAATAAAGAAAAAAGAGTCAACATTAATTACCTATATTTTCAAGCAGTACATAATAAATTTATTTTCATTCCTTTGGATTAATTTGTATTTTTGAAATTTTTGGGAAATATCAATATATGGCATGTTTTAAACTGTAATATTTTTAACACTTAGACTTCCATATAACTTTACTATAAGTAACCTATTTTAAAGGCCAAACAAGGCTATTTTGTGAAAAGGACAGTTTTATTTTAAAGTTAATTTTCTCGTCTTTTTAAAGCTACCCAGAATGGAACCCTGACAATGATACAGGACACACAATGTAAGTTAAAAATTTTAAGCTATTGTTTGTAAAGGAGATCAATGTAAGGAATTCAGGTTAAACTTTCAAAATACTTTGTGACTGTTTTTTATTGAATGTGAAGGCAAAGTCACAGGGTAAATTTTATTTTTTATAACTTCAATGTTGATTAAAAAGTTTATCATTTTAATGAAGTCAATTTATCATTTCTTTTAATTTTTCTGGTGTCTTTTTGTGTGTCTCATGTTAATAAAAAGTTTTTGCTGCCCTAGCTGGTTTGGCTCAGTGGATAGTGTGGGCCTGCGGACTGAAGGGTCCTAGGTTCAGTTGCAGTACTGTGGGTGAATTTTCAGAAACTATTTTATATAGTAATTTTTATTGTATTACTATTAAGAATTTTCTTCATTGCTTCACACATAAATGCCAAAAATTTAGAATCATAGTTAAATGGGGGTTGTTTTGATAATGAATTTTAATTATTTCTGGTGGACGTCTTTATCATGCTTATTATATTTATGTCTTTACATTACTAGGGGTGATCCCTTCATGTTGCAACAATCTACAAACCCAGCGCCAGGAATTTTGGGGCCTCCACCTCCCTCATTTCATCTTGGGGGACCAGCAGTTGGACCAAGAGGAAATCTGGGTGATTATAAAATTTGTTACTCCCTAAGAGATTTTGCTATAAAAATAAAATTGATTGTGGGCAAAAGAAGACTTATTAAACTGTTATTAAAAAATAACATTGCATGAAAAGACATGGTGCTCATATTTGTAGGATCTTTTCAGTGTTTGAAAGTTGTTCATTTTTCAATTGAAATAGCCTATTATTTATTACAAGAATGAAAAAGTACTTTTTCCCCTCATAAAGGTGCTGGAAATGGGAACCTGCAAGGACCAAGACACATGCAAAAAGGCAGAGTGGTCAGTAACACAACTCTTGCTTTTACTATAATTATTGTTTTATGAATGTGATATCCTAATTGAAAGTGGCGTAGTCCTTTCTATTGAAAGACTGCTGTAGTTTGAAAACCATCAAGTTTTTCTATTACTTTGATAAGACTTCATCTTTAATGTCCCTATTGTTCAGAGGTCTCATCTTGACTCAGGGTCTTGACTTTCCTCTCCAATAATGTTTATAGTATTCAGTTTAAAATCAGTACAGAATCTGTTCTCTGAAACTTTAAGATCCTTCCCCACTGACATGTGATTTCCTGTAGTTTTTAAATTCCCTATGTTATATGATTTGATATTTTAAACTAGAGGCCCAATGCATGAAATATGTGCATGGGTAAGGTTCCTAGACTGGCCAGCAATCAAAGCTATCTGTGGGGCCATTGCTGCCAGTCGCCTCCCTCTGCAGGGTGAACAGGAGGTGTGGGGGAGAGCTTGTTGGCACTCACCTTGGCTGGCCTGTGGCCTTCGGGCTGGGGGTAGCTCCTGAGTTAAGCGTCTGCTCTCTGGTAGTTAATGTGCATCATAGTGATGGATTGATTTGCATATTGGACTTTTATTATATAGGATACTTAATCTGTTCTAAAAAATTTGTGTGCATAGCTTGTTTCATGTTGCTTTTAAAGAGATTTATTGACTTGATTCTCTTTCCCAATGGATAGGAAACTAGCCGAGTTGTTCACATCATGGATTTCCAGCGAGGGAAAAACTTGAGATATCAATTATTACAGCTGGTAGAACCATTTGGAGTCATTTCAAATCACCTTATTTTAAATAAAATTAATGAGGTATGAGTTTAAAATAAGTATAGTATTTATTCATCATTAATGTATTTCCTAAAGAGATTGTTACATGGTTGTATTGGAAAAATAACTCAATGTAATCTTTTTTTTCTTTAAAATATTTTTCAATGTGTTCTTCAAATAAAAGAACATAATAAAATCATTTTTATCACAAGCTGTAATCAAGACAAGTTCTTATGGCATCTCATCAATGTTATAATGAAACATTATTCAAGGACCTGTTCTAATACTAAATTCTAATATTAATAGATGATTAGTGAGTTCATAAATTTAAATTTTTGAGCAGAAAATTGTCATTATTAATTAAATTACTATAATGGCTGTAAATGGATAAATCTTTGGAAAGTCATTTAAAACTTTTACCGAAATCATGCCAGATCATTATTTCAAGTCCAGTAGGCATAAGTGATAGTTCTGTGGCATGAAGATAAGATCTGGGACAACCTTTAAAAAAAAAAAGCAACAGCAAGCTAGCAGTGCTGGGTTTTTTTGCTTTTAGATTCTTAAAAGTGTTTTTTATTTAATGATTAAATATGTATGGAAGGACTTTAAATAATGTTTGTTTGAAATAGTTTTGTTTTTTATGTTTATGATTTCAGGCATTTATTGAAATGGCAACCACAGAAGATGCTCAGGCTGCAGTGGATTATTATACAACCACACCAGCATTAGTATTTGGCAAGCCAGTGAGAGTCCATTTATCCCAGAAGTATAAGAGAATAAAGGTAAATAACTTTTTTTTCAGATTTATATTGCAACTCATTTATTATGTCATTTTAATGGTTGACCTTAACTACTTTAAATTGTTGCTAATAACTAGGATAATACCCTATCTAATAAAAAAAGGGAGGGAGTAATATGCAAATTAACCATCGCTCTGCTCTGCTACACCCACAAGCCACCCCCACCACTCAGGAGCGAGTGTACAAATTAACCCAACCAAGATGGCTGTGTCCACCAACCAAGCAGGAGGGAGGCTTGAGTTTCCCCGCAATGGAGGAAACCAAACTTTCCACACACCCTGATGGGCCCAGGCCTCCAGTCAAGACTACAAAGTTTCGATTATAGAAGATAAATAAATCCCAACAAAAATGGTGGCAGCCACGGAGCTGGAGAGAGCAGGAGGATAGGTTTGCCCCTAGCAATGGAGGAAGCCAAGCTTTTCCCACACCCTGGCCTGCCTTGGCCTCCACTTAAGGCTACAAAGTTTCAATTATACAATATGAATAAATCCCCCCAAAAAATGGCTGCTGCCACGGAGTGAGGAAAAGGCTTGGCTCCACTCCAGGCTACAGAGCTTCAATTGTAGAAGATTAATAAATCCTAGATACCAGGGCCTCCGCTTGGGTTGCCAGGGGGTGTGGCCAGCCTGCAAACCACCACAAGTCCCTTGCCCAGGCTGCCCCACACCCCAAAGGAACCCCCACCATGATCCAGGACACCTTTCAGGGCAAACCAGCGGCACCCGCCTATGCACCAGGCCTCTATCCTATCTAAAAAAAAGTATTACGCAGATTGACCATCACTCTACACAAGATGGCTGCCCCAATGTGGTCAAAGATCTTGTCCCCATGTGGACACAAGGACCACTATAAGATGGCCAGAAGGGGAGGACAGTTGGGAGGTACCAGGCTGCACGTGAGGGCAGTTGTGGGTGATCAAACCATCAGGGACAAATAGGCTAGGCCTGCAGGGGAGAGTAGTTAAGGGCAAATAGGGTAGCAGGGGAGCTGTTAGACATTAATCAGGATAGCAGGGGAGTGGTTAGAGGGTGATCCAACAGGCAGGCAGAAGCAGTTAGGGGCAGTCAGGAAGGCGGACAGGGAGCTAACAGTCCTGGATTGTGAGAGGGATGTCTAACTGCCCATTTAAGCACCATCCCAGTGGGCAGTCAGACATCCCCCGAGGGGTCCCAGATTGGAGAGGGTGCAGGCTGGGCTGAGGGACACACACACTCCCTCCACCCCTGTGCATGAATTCCGTGCACTGGACTCTACTTAACTAATTATTATAGTGTATCTACCAAAATTTGACATGCCCTCTTTTCCTATTTATTAAATTAAAGAAACCAGAAGGGAAACCAGACCAGAAGTTTGATCAGAAGCAGGAGCTTGGACGTGTGATACATCTCAGCAACTTACCTCATTCTGGCTATTCTGACAGTGCTGTCCTTAAGCTTGCTGAGCCTTATGGGAAAATAAAGAATTATATACTGATGAGGATGAAAAGTCAGGTAATACACATGTAGAAGTTTTGAAAAGGACTATTTCTTAAAGTGCTTTAATATTTGTGTGTGTGTGTGTGTCTGTGTATCCTCATTTTAAGTAAAAAAAAGCATGGGGTAAGTAATTTTCTTTCTCTTCTCATAGATTAATTTTTTTAGCCACACAATTATATTTTCTTCCACATTAAAGTAGATGCATAAGGTAAAGCATTGAATAAAAGTAAAGGTCTCTCTTGTTCAGGCTAGTAACACTATTTGTGTCCAGGGTTTGCTTCCAAAAATCTTCCTATGTGTAGGTATTCATTCTCCCTTTTTTCCCCCCTCTCTCTTGTAACTACAACTAGGATACTGTTGTTTTCTATATTATATATGATTTTTTAAAATTGTGTTTCTTTATTTGTTGGATTGGTGTATCATCTGAATTTTTCTTTAAAAAAGTTCTTGTTTCAGAGAGAAAAAGAGAAATAGAAACATTGGTTGGCTGCCTCCTGCATATCTCCTACTGGGGATTGAGCTTGCAACCTGGGCATGTGCCCTGACCAAGAATCAAACCCAGCTACCTCCTGAGTATGGCATTTAACCAACTGAGCCACAATAGCTGGATTAATAGTTCCTTCCTCCCTTCGTCCCTCCCCCCCCCCTTTTTTTAACATATTTTATTAATTTTTTCCAGAGCAGAGGGAGAGGGATAGAGTTAGAAACATCGATCAGCTGCCTTCTCCACATCCCCTATTGGGGATGTGCCTGCAACCAAGGTATATGCCCTTGACTGGAATCAAACCTGGGACCCTTCAGTCTGCAGGCTGACACTATCTATCCACTGAGCCAAACTAGTTAGGGCAATAGTTACTTTCTTTAATAGCATTCTGAGTTTATATCCTTCCAGACTTTTTAATTTTTTTTTCTTGCAGAATTTGATTAGTATCTGTTAAACTTATTACTTTAATTACTTTTTTATAGGAAGCCTATAGGTAGTTTTATATTTGGTCCTACTTTGTAAATCTGATGAGTTGTCTCTATTTCATTGTGTTACTTTTAACTGTTACCAATGTCTTTGTGTGTGCTAAAGATAAATTTTTCCTAACAAGTGGATAGAATAGTAAGCATCATATTATATACAGTTCTCTAAGAAATAATCTTCTTTCTAACTTTCTAAGGCCTTTATTGAGATGGAGACCAGAGAAGATGCTATGGCAATGGTTGACCACTGTTTGAAAAAGGCCCTTTGGTTTCAGGGGAGATGTGTGAAAGTTGACCTGTCTGAAAAATACAAAAAATTGGTACTAAGGGTATGTAGTACTTTATTTGTCTTAATTAAGAATGTAGGGTTGAGTAATTGAAAGAAAGCAACCTCTTTTTTTTCTTTTTTCTTTTTTTCTTTCAGAACTTACTTGGTAGCAGAAATTTTCTGTTTGGTGTTCTGTAAAAGCACCTGGATTCTTTGAACAAAGTTCTGCTACTAAAATGTTTATTATCCACTTATTGATTGATTGAAATGTTGATTATAAAAAACAGCTGACTAAAGTTACCTTAAATTCCTAAGTATGTTCATAGGGATTGAATAAGCTTAGTTGATTATATGAAGGATGGTCACCATTTATTAATTAATTGGATAATTATGTATTCTGCAAGTGAATGTTTTAATACGTTAATTTAACGCAAAATTTTGTCTTTTTAGATTCCTAACAGAGGCATTGACTTGCTGAAAAAAGATAAATCCCGGTAATTTCATTTTGTGTATATGTGTATGTGTATAAATAATAGTATATTAAACTATTGTTTTCCAACTCAGAATTAATTGATGTACATCTTCTTGATTTCAGAAAAAGATCTTATTCTCCAGATGGCAAAGAATCTCCAACTGATAAGAAATCCAAAACTGATGGTTCCCAGAAGACTGAAGGTACAACTGAAGGTAAAGAACAAGAAGAAAAGTCAGGTGAAGATGGTGAAAAAGATACAAAAGATGACCAGACAGAACAAGAACCCAGCATGCTTCTAGAATCTGAAGATGAGCTACTGGTAGATGAAGAAGAAGCAGCAGCACTACTAGAAAGTGGCAGTTCAGTGGGAGATGAGACAGATCTTGCTAATTTAGGTGATGTGACTTCTGATGGGAAAAAGGAACCTTCAGACAAAGCTGTGAAAAAAGATGGAAATGCAAGTGCTTCAGCTGCAAAGAAGAAGCTTAAAAAGGTAAAGGAAGATTGTATTGACCTCTTTTAATACTAAACTAGATCAGATAAATGTTTCAAATTATTTACCTTAGCAGAATCAGATTAAAGAGATTTAGTCATTTATATCAGAAAAAATCAGGTGTGAACTAGAATACAAGCATTTAAGTCTAAACTCTGCAATAATTGGATTAAATAGGACCTTTTAAAATTGCCCAAAAATGTCAGTGCAAAAATAGGACTTCTTAGTAATGAAGAGAAGACTTAAAACTATATATACTTCTACATTGTAAGTACTTTTAGGCAGCTATATAGTTCAGCTTATTTTTTAAAAGATGGCATATGAGTATGCAATAAATTAACTGACCAAAAGATGATTAAAACATTTCCCACTCATTAAAAAATGGTTGAACTTAAAAACTCTTTCTATATGAGAAATGTAAGCTTGAGCAGATATTTCAGTAACTTTTAAAATATTGTCCTTAGAATAAATGGTACAAATAGCATATAAGATGAATATGAATATAAAAATATGTACATGATACAAAGAACAATAAAGCAAAGACCCATGTATACTAAGGATTGGAGCATTAAAATGTCTTTGCCAAAACCGATTTGGCTCAGTGGATAGAGCGTCAGTCTGCAGGCTGAAGGGTCCCAGATTCGATTCTGGTCCAGGGCACGTGCCCAGTAGGAGGAGTGCAGGAGACAGCTGATCGATGTCTCTCTCTCTCATCGATGCTTTCTAATTCTCTATCCCTCTCCCTTCCTCTCTATAAAAAATCAATAAAATATATTAAAAATAAAATGTCTTTGAAGCCACTTAGATTAAATAGTTCTTGAGTCTTGGCCAAGTTGCTCAGTTGGTTGGAGTGTGGTCAATGAGGCCAAAGTTGCAGGTTCAGTCACCAGTCAGGGCACATAGAAGACTCAACCAATGAATGCATACATAAGTGGGACAACAAATCTGTGTTTTTCTCCTCGCCTGCCCTTCCTCCCTTCCTTTTTTTTTATGTAATAAAAGGCGAATAGGCAAGTTGAGAGAAGTGCCGGTCGCTATGATGTGCACTAGTGGTCAGTATGCTGCCATGTGGCGAGACTGTTAAGCCAGAAGCCCTGAGCCCAGGCTGGCGAGCACAGCGGTGGTGGCAGGGAACAAGCCTAAGCTGTCAGTTGGAGGGCTTTCCAACTGCTAGAGGGCGCAGGCCAGGCTGAGGGGACACCCTAACACACGCCCCCGCACCCCCCCCCCCAATCCCCATGCAGGAATTGTGTGCACTGGGCCTATAGTTTTTTAATAAAGGGTTTTTAAATGAGATTTTTGTAATCCTATTCTGTGGTTTCTTGCTAATAACATTCAACTATTAGAAATTTTTGTGTTGTTAATCCTCACCTGAGGATATTTTTCCATTGATTTTTAGGGAGAGTGGAAGAGTAGGGAAAGACAGAAATATCCATTTGAGAGAAACACATCAATTGGTTGTGTCCTGCACTAGCCCTTGAGCAGAATTGAACCTGTGATACTATCCACTGAGCCAAATCAGCTAGGACCAACTATTAGAAATATTTACCTCTAGCCTCCTAAAGAGCTTGTGATTATTGAGCATTTATGGCATCCTATAAATTTTTCTAAGCTCTTTGTATGTGTTAATTAACTTAATCCTCACAATAACCATATGCTATACATGCCTTTATTATCATTATCTCTATCTCATGAATGAGGAAATTGAGGCATGGAGAAGTTCATTAATTGTCCATGATCATACTGCTTATAAGTGGTTAAGCCAAAATTTAAGCCTAGGCCATCATGCTCCAGAGCTTGATTTTTTTTTTTAACTGCTACACTGCTTTAGATTAGGTATTCTGTAAAAAACAGTTGTGTTGCAAAATACTGTTTTCCAAAGGACATCATTAAGTTACTTATAATTAATCAGTTATTTGATATACTAGAGACCCACTGCACAAAATTCATGCACAGCTAGGGTTCCTAGGCCTGGCCAGCAAGGGCCTTTCTGCTACTAGCTGGGGCCTCCCTTTGTTCTGCACTGCCTCCTCGTGGTCAAGGCACATCATAGCAAGCAACTGAACCCCCAAACTCCTGAGGGGGGATACTTTGCATATTAGCCACACACACATACATATATAGACTCCCTAGGAGGGAAAAAGTCTCCAAATGCTTAGAATATGAATAGGTTCATATCATTTATTTTTTTGCTCTCCATACAAGGCAAGCCTTCAATTATTTAGTTTTAAAACAAGCTACGTGGTTTTTTTTTTTTAGTTTGTTTTTAAATATATTTATTGATTTTTTATTTATTTATTTTACAGAGAGGAGGGGGGAGGAATAGAAAGGTAGAAACATTGATGAAAGAGAAACATTAATCAGTTGCCTCCTATACATCCCCTACTGGGGATGTGCCTGCAACCAAGGTGTATATTGCCCGTGACCGGAATTGAACCTGGGACCTTTGAATCCGCAGGTTGACGCTCTATCCACTGAGCCAAACCAGTTAGGGCAAGCTACGTTTTTTTAAATCAGTGGTTTTTAGGGGGGGAAAGTCAGTATTTTGAGAGAATGAATAAAGACAAAGACGCTATCCCTCTCCCTTTAAGTAAAGCAAATGGAAGGGATGCTGCAGGATAATTGTTGCAGAGTAAATTTGTCTTTCTTAACAGCGTCGTTTCCCAGGGAATATGGAAGGTTTTGTCACTCTAGATGAGGTTGGTGATGAGGAAGATTCGGAACGTCAGAAACTTCGTAAATCGGGCATGGCATTTAAATCTGGTGACAAAAATGATGATGGTTTGGTTGAAATTAAGGTGGACAAGATCGAAGAACTTGATCAAGAAAATGAAGCAGCGTTGGAAAATGGAATTAAAAATGAGGAAAATACGGAGCCAGGTGCTGAATCTGCTGAGAATGCTGATGATCCCAGCAAAGACACAAATGAGAATGCAGATGGCCAAAGTGATGAAAACAAGGAGGACTATACAATCCCAGATGAGTATAGAATTGGACCATATCAACCCAATGTTCCTGTTGGTGAGATTTAAGGCTTTGTTCTCCCCCTCTCACCCTTCCCAAACTCTTATATAAAAGATTTTTAAAGTGGTCTTAAATAAGCTCTGATAGCATTTTAAATTTATTCCTGTATAGAACAATTTGTTAATCATAATTGATATATTCTTTTTTCTTTCTCAAGTCTCCTGATTTTGTATTATCTTTTGTTATTACAGAAATGTATTCTTTTCTCAAAGCTTTCTAAGAATTTCACGTTGCTTTTTGTTTTGTTTACCTGTTATGTTTCTGCCTTTTTAAGAGTATGATTAGGTGGGACCTTGAACATCAATTAAAATACAACTTTATTAACTAATGTCATTTTTTTGTTGTTGGATTTTATTTTAGCTTAGGCCATATTGGACTTCTCACACAAAAATAACATTTGAGAACACTAAATTACTCAGTTTACTGAATTTGTAAGAATATATGTTTGTGTTCTAGGTATAGACTATGTGATACCTAAAACAGGGTTTTACTGTAAGCTGTGTTCACTCTTTTATACAAATGAAGAAGTTGCAAAGAATACTCATTGCAGCAGCCTTCCTCATTATCAGAAATTAAAGGTAAGGCTAAATCTGGAAGAGGACAGTTCTTTGTGAAAATAAATCATGTCAGTTTGTGGAAAGTAAACATGTATAGTACTCTCTGTGGACTCCATGATAACATTTTTCTTTCCTTATTGATGGGCCATAAGCATTTTAATTCTACACACACACTATATATATATATTTTTTTTAACATATATTTTATTGATTTTTTACAGAGAGGAAGGGAGAGGGATAGAGAGTTAGAAACATCAATGAGAGAGAGACATCAAGCTGCCTCTTGCATACCCCTCACTGGGGATGTGCCCACAACCCAGGATACATGCCCTTGACCAGAATAATCAAGCGGATCGGCTGGCTGCACATGACCCACCAGTTTACTGCAACTCGAGCGTCTCATAGTTTCCCATGCCTCAAGGTTACGGAACGAATTAAACTCGTATCTCAAGATACCACTGTAATAAAAGATTAATATGCAAATCAAACAAATGGCAGAATGACTGGTCACAATGACATGCACTGACCACCAGGGGCCAGACACTCAATGTAGGAGATGCCCCCTAATGGTCAGCATACTCACAGAGTGGGCTCCCCAGTAGGTGGGCAATAAGGAGTAAGAGGTCCCAGACTGAGAGCCCTGGACTGTGAGAGGGATGTCTGCCTGCCAGCTTAGGCCCTATTCCCCTGGGGCCTAAGCCAGCAACCAGACAACCCAAAGGGGTCCCACACTGCTGGAGGGTGCAGGCAAACTGAAGGACCCCTCCCTTCCCCCTCACCCAGTGCACGAATCTCGTGTACCGGACCTCTAGTTAAATGATAATTTAGTAATTTCTAAACATGTTAAAAAATTTGTAATCTATTTTTTTAAGTATTCTCAAATGGATGTTGGACTATAATTTGTCTAATTTAGAAGATACTGGAAGCCTGAAGAGCAAGTGACATAAAGCCTTTTCAGCTTTATAAAGTACTGTGTCCTGTCATACTTAATGATTTTTATATTGACTCTATTATTTAGTAATAATGACACTCTTCAGTAAGTTTTATGATTAACAGGATACAAAGTTAAAGGGGTAAATGAATAGGGCAAAAAATAGCAATCCATATTTGTTTGGATTTTTTAAAATTCTATTTTATTGTTCAGAGTATTACAAATATTAGTACTTATGTCTCCTTTTTTTTCCACATTGATCTCCTTCCAGCCTTCCCTATCCCCCAGCACATCCTCTCATGCCCCCATGCCCCATCCCCAGTCTTTTGTATCCATTAGTTATGGTTAATACAAGTAGTTTGGTTGATCTCTTAAAGTAGATATTTTAGTTAGTGATTTCTTTAAGAACTGAGCAATGAGATGGATAATGGGGAGAAACCCTAAAAGTAGAGGCGTTAAATACTCATAATTGTAGGTAACTGTTCTGTAACACACAACTACAAGAGTAAGTCATCCAACATGATATATGTATTGACTAGGATAACATTGAATTTAGGAAATCTAGTTCTTGGCAGTATCACGTTTTAAATGTTTTCTTTGCTGTATCTTATACGTATCTTAAGGATAGGAAAAAAGAATGATGGTTATTTTCAACAGTAGGAATAATTTTATATATTTTATCTAGTTAAGCTATTTGATGACAGAATCTTTATATATTACCTAGAGATAAATAAATATAAAAGTGGTCTCTGGGTGCTTGACATGTTATAAAGAATATCATGTTTCTAATATTTTCTAGCTATTCTAATTTTCTAGATATTCTGTAGGAGATTGCTCTCTTATTTCCTATTTTAAATGAACTTTGTCAACAGATTGGTGTTTCTCTCTTCATCTCTCCCTCTCAAATTTTAAATGTGAGAATAAAGAATACTTTAAAAAGTATTATGTAATACAATATCTTGCTAAGGATAAATAACTTTCCAAAGTGGTCATTTTTCTTCTTTTAAAGGATATAACGGCTTCTAAACTTAATCAATTTTTTTTAATATATTTTATTGATTTTTTTCACAGAGAGGAAGGAAGAGGGATAGAGAGTTAGAAACATCGATGAGAGAGAGAGACATCGATCAGCCGCCTCCTGCACGCCCCCTCTGGGATGTGCCCCACAACTAAGGTACATGCCCTTGACCGGAATCGAACCTGGGACCTTTCAGTTCACAGGCCGACGCTCTATCCATTGAACCAAACCGGTTTTGGCTAACTCATCAATTTTTAATAACTATACAGTTGATAAATTTCAGCCAAAAGTAAAGAAACCTGATGTTTTACAGTAGATTTCTTTTTTTCTTTCTTTTTTTACTTTTATTAATGTCTTAACAGATCTTTGATGTCCAGGAACTCTAGAGGTTACACATCATATACAAGGATCAGCAAGCTACTTGTAGCCCAACCACCTTCTTTTATAAATAAAGTTTTCTAGGAACACAGCAAAATGATTCATTTAAATATTGTTTATGGCTACTTATATTATTGTAATGGCAGACTTAAGTAGTTGAAATAAAGACCCAATGGTCCATAGACCTACAAAATTTACTGCTGGCCCTTTAAGAAGAGGCTGCCCACTTCATTTACTGGAAGGGGGCATTAAATAAATTCATGTCATTTTAACTAATCTATGTTCTTGGAGTGGTAGCAATTCTTTTTAACTGTGGTCTTGAGATTTTTCTCATCTTCATAAATTAGTGTTAATTACACATTGAAATGATTGTCTTTTACATTTCACTATTTTCCCCCCTATGCCTTATTGTAGTAAACTGAACCATTTTAGTTTTGGACATTAATTTAGGAATAACTAAATCTTTAAAATATGTTAAATTACACTCAAACTCCCAAATCTGGATAGACTTTTATTTTGGAGTTAATTTATG
This sequence comes from Lasiurus cinereus, assembly GCA_011751065.1. Taxonomy (NCBI): domain Eukaryota; kingdom Metazoa; phylum Chordata; class Mammalia; order Chiroptera; family Vespertilionidae; genus Lasiurus; species Lasiurus cinereus. Next base: position 1,297,963 of record JAAGEH010000293.1, on the reverse strand, counting down.
TTTCTCTGCAGTAATTCAACACCTTTAAATTTTTTTACTTTTCAGAAATTTCTGAATAAATTGGCAGAAGAACGCAGGCAGAAGAAAGAAGCTTAAGATGTGCAAGAAGCTTAATGATTTCAAGGAAAATAATAGTTCTTCATTTTTAATGTTAACCTTTTTTAAATACAATACTGATAGTTAGAAGAAAACTATTGTATTCTTTTGTTTAGTGGAAAAATAATAGATGTCTGTTCTTGTGTTAAGTGTTATAGCAAAAACACATACGGTTAAATTAATGAAGAATTTTTGTTTTATCAGAATGGTAACAGACAAGTACTTTGTAGAGACTGACTTCATAAGCTACTTGAGACAACTTGCACCACTAAAAAAATGATACGTAGAACTATTCAAAGAAATGAAATTTAGTAGTTCTAAGCTTCAAAGAAATGTCAAAACTTTGATTCCATTCAATAAAGAACAAAACCAGTTGTATTTTTATTACTTTTCATCTGAAACATTCCACCTTTTATCTGAGCCTTGCAGACTTTTCATTTGGAGTTTGAAGCTTTTTTTTGATTGATTGCATTTCATTTTTTGGTAACTTTATTAACTGAAGTTAGCATTTAAAATACAGGTGCAGTTTTCTTTTAATGTTATGCAGTTGTTTAGGTAATAAATATTAAGTAACTGGCTTTAGATTTTGTAATTTCCCCCCCTAAGTTTCTGCTAGATTTCGTATTCTAGTAGTCAATGTATTTTCAGTGAAATGTAAAAATATTCTCATTCTCTTTGACCAGTATTAATTTCTATAGACCTTATTGCTTGTCACTTGAATCCTGTAGCTGTCATACACCTGGTATAAGCAACATTTGATTTTTGAAGTGTGTAAGCCATCTTTTCATATTTTCAAGATGTAATTTTACATTTCTGCATTTAAAAACAGTTTGGCCATAATCTAAACGCACGCTTCTAATCCATTTACCTGCACATGTGACTTTTGTGAACAGAAATTTGCATGTATTATCTATCTGTGTTTACTTGTAACTTTCTGGTTATATACTGCTTATATCTGTGGATTCAAGTTTCTGAGGTGAAATACCAATAAAAACTTAGGTCATGTTCATTGGTTATACATGTTTGAGATGTTAACCAATATAATTTGTCAGTTGTGGTTTTTATTTGCTGTTACACTTTTTTGCATGTTTTAACAAATTACTACATTTTAAATCTAAAGTGTTCTAAAGAGTGCTACTAAAAGACCTGAGTTTTAAAGTTTTGGTGCTATTGGATTTCTTGTCCTTGTTACCTAACCAAAAAATGGGGGCTGTTTGTGAGTTTTTAAAACCTTGGGAGTTTAAAATGCTAAAGACAAAAAAATGACAAACACTGGTATTTAGACATGCTTATTTAATAGTCAAATTGGAAATGACATGTAATAGCAAGAATTAGTTGTAGTTAGAATACTTGGTTTTCGGGATAATCTAGCCTCAATTTTATTTTTTAATTAAAAAAATAAATAACTTAAGAATTCCTTTTGAAACACTTAAATACAGGTGTATCAAAGGATATATCAAATAGTTGGATACAATTTTATGGTCTTTCTTTGAAGGTCAGATGATAATTTTTTAATGTAACAGGCACAAAAAAAATCCTTGCCAGTTGTGCAGTTTAATTTTGGCCTTCACTAACTACCCTATTTTATTTAATTCTGACTTTTAACTAACAGCAACAACACGAAGTTTTATGTGTGCAACAACATTTATTTAGCAATGTTTCTACTCAAACTTGCTGGAAAGTTTAAAAACATTTTTCCGCCTCAATTTTAGCCTTTAGTTTAATCTTAATTCTTTTGCGGGAAACGCTTGGGAGCACCTGTTAATTATTATGGTAGGTATTAAGGTTGTAAAAGCGGGAAAAATACACAAATTTTAATCTGGCTTTGTCCACAGTTGATTTGGGGTGTATTTACACAATAAAATAGGTTCTTGGTGTATAGTAGAAATCTGAAGGAATACTGCAAGGTAGTTTTTTGTTTTGTTTTTTATCAAATTAATAAAAATGTTTGGAGTCTGTAGGCTATTTAAGAAAATTTACATTAGTGTGCAGAGCATTTCTGTACTTTCCCTTATTGATCTCCATTGAGTATAGCTGAAAACTCAAGGATTGAGTGGAAAGTGCCCCTTGGGCTCTGGTTCCTATCCTATGAATGTTGGGTAAGGCTGAGTTGTTTCTTCTTCTTCTTTATTGATTAAGGTATTAACATATGTGGAGATTTTTTTTCTTTATACTGGTTCTCTATAGTAGTTCATCAAAATTACCTGGACACTATTGAAACATTACTGAGCCCTGCTCCTAGAATTTCTGATGTGTTAGGTTTCAATTGGGTCTCAACTTGCATTTTTAACAAGTTATAGATGATGGTGATATGATATCAAGGATAGAGGTCACACTTTTGAGGAAATTGCTTTACCTATAGCTGAAGTGTTGTGTTTTGTCTTTTAATGTTTTTATTGATTTTTTTAGAGGAAGGGAGAAACATTGATTATTTGCCTCCCATATGTACCCTATTGGGGATCGAACCAGCAGCCTGGGTATATGCCCTCACTGGGAATCGAAAAGGGTATTTTTTTGGTGCATGGAACGATGCTCAACCAATTGAGCCACACCAGTCAAGGCAAGAAGTGTTTTTTCGTAGGCAATTGCAGTGAGATATCTGGTGTAGATACTATTACTTGAAAGAACTAGTTTTGCTACTTCTTCACACATACAACCTTGTTACTGGGTCCCAGGTGTCCCAATCTCTGGAAAGTTATTTTCAAAGAATAGTGTGGTACTTAAAAGCTAATTAAGGGTACTTAAAATGCTCTCTTAAGGAATATCAAAGGAAGGAATATTCTCATTACAGTGTGAATTTTAGGATTGATTTTCTCCACATTTCTGCTTTCCAGTAATTCCTAAAATTCCTTCACACCCGTTATCAACACGAAATTCTCCCTGAAAATCTGTGTGGCTCTTTTCCCTTCTGCCAATTAAATGTGCAAATTATCTTTCTTTTTTTAAAAAAAAAAATATATCAGGTAAATGAAGATATAGGTACCAAAAATTTTAGCCCTCTTTTTTAACTTGAGTTCTTAAGAAATTTTATAATTATAGCATTGAAGAGCTCTAAAAGCCAAGTGTACAATATGAAAAGGTAAAAAGGCAATCTGTTGGGTATAATACACAAAAGTCAACATTCCACTTCGATAGGACATCTACAATATTTTTAAATCTCGGGTGCTGTTTCCCAGAGCCTGCTTTTCTCACACACAAAAATAGAACTCTGGAAAATCTCTGCATTCCTGTGGGAAACCGATTGCAGTTTTTTTATTTTTATTTTTTCTAAATATATTTTATTGATTTTTTACAGAGAGGAAAGGAGAGGGATAGTTAGAAACATCGATGAGAGAGAGACATCAATCAGCTGCCTCTTGCAGGCCCCCCACTGGGGATGTGCCCGCAACCAGGACACATGCCCTTCACCGGAATGGAACCTGGGACCTTTCAGTCCGAAGGCCGACACTCTATCCACTGAGCCAACCCGGTTTCGGCGGGATTGCAGTTTAGATGATGATTGGTGTGAGGGATGGTGAAACCGTTCATATTCCTAATTCATTTTATTGATGATGTTGCTACTTAAGCTCACAAGCACCTAGTGTTTTTCAGATTCCATGTTGGGAGAGGGATAGGTAGAAACATTCATCGGCTGCCTCCTATGCATCCCTTGCTGGGGTCTGAGCCCTCAATCTGTTCATGTGCCCTGAGAATCGAAACCATGACTTCTTGATTTACTTACAACTCAACCACTGAGCAACACTGGCTAGGCAGACCCTTTTTTAAAAAATATATATTTTATTGATTTTTTACAGAGGAAGGGACAGGGATAGAGAGTTGGAAACACCGGAGAGAGAGAGACATCAGGCATCGTTCAGGCACCTCCTGCACACCCCCTACTGAGGACGTGCCCGCAACCAAGGTACATGTCCTTGTCCGGAATCGAATCCAGACCTTTCAGTCCACAGGCCGACGCTCTATCCACTGAACCAAACTGGTTTTGGGCCCCCCCCCCCTTTTTTTTTTTTTTACAGAGCGGAAGGAAGAGAGATTTAGAAACATTGATCAGCTGCCTCCTGCACACCTGCCACTGGGGATGTACCCACAACCAAGGTACATGCCCCTGACCGCAATTGAACCTGGGACCTTTCAGTCTGCAGGCCGATGCTCTATCCACTGAGCCAAACCAGTTTTAGCAGACGCATAATTTTTAAACATTTTTATTGATTTCAGAGAAAGAGAAACATCAATGATGAGAGAAAATCGCTGATCAGCTGCCTCATGCATGCCTCACATTAGGGGATCCAACCCGCACCCAAGGCATGTGCCCCTGACTGGAATCGAACTTGGACCCCTTTAGGCCACAGGCCAATGCTCATGCACTGCGCCAAACTGGCTAGGGTAAGATGTATACCATTTTATGGAGCAGCCAAGCTGTCCAAAACCAGCAGGGAAGGGCTTGGCTATGCTGGAAGAACGGAATTGCCTCTGCCTTCTAGTAGTTCACACATCTAGGCACACATCGTCCTTCTAAAAACTATCAAAACAGACTTTTTTTTTGGGGGGGTGTCAATTTGTCTTAATCGTTTTTTTAAAATGTTGATTTTTTTTTTATAGAGAAGAAGGGAGAGGGATAGAAATACCAATGAGAAACTGATCAGCTGCCTCCACACCTACTGGGGATGTTCCTGCAACCAAGGTACATACCTTTGACCAGAATCTAACCTGGGACCTTTCAGTCAGCAGGCCAATGCTCTATCCACTGAGCCAAACCAGTTAAAGCTGTTTTAACCATTTTAAAATGATAATATGTTTATACTATACAGTCATCACCTATCCCCATAACTTCATCCTTTAATACTATACACATTAAACAGTGACAATTCCAGCTATTCCCCAACCATCACTGCAAGTTCTCTATGGTTTTTACTACCTTATATAAGTGGAATCAAAGTGTCTTGTGGTATTTCACTTAAGGCGATGTAGTATACTACATACACAGAGTTTTCATTCTTAAAGGTTGAATACTCCATGTATATACTGCATTTTGTTATCTCACCGAAATTGTCAACATTCAGAACAGCAGACCATTGCTTCCATGCACAGTACTAAGATTCAGTAATGTGATGTACATACTCTATACATGATACAAGTGAGCACAGGGACAAGGGTATATTACCAGACTATAGAAATTGGTTAGACTTAATTTGAGGTGTGATTTTTCTTTTGTTTAACAAGTTCAAGTTTTCATAGAGATTCAGACAATAAAATATACAGGAGACTAAATCCTTTAAAATCAGACCACCTATCCTATCTAATAAAAGTAATATGCAAATTGACAATACCTCTGCTATGCCCACAAGTCAATGAGTAACTATGCAAATTAACCCAACCAAGATCCTACAGAGCCAGAGGGAGGCTTGGGTTACTCTGACAATGGAGGAAGCCTAGCTTTCCACATATCCTGTCTGGCACAGGCCTCTGCTAAAGGCTACAAAGTTTCATTATAGAAGATAAACTCCCAACGGAAATGGCTGCCTTCAGGGAGTGAGCAGAAGGTTTAGCTCTGCTCCAGGCTACTAAGTTGCAATTGTAGAAGATAAATAAATCCCAGATACCAGGGCCTCCACTTGGATGGCCTGTGGGTGTGGCTGGCTTGCAAACCCAGGAACCAGGCCTCTATTGTATCTAATAAAAGAAGAATGTGCAGATTGACCATCACTCCAACACATAAGATGACTTCCCCATGTGGTCAAAGATAGCCAGCAGGGGGAGCAGTTGGGAGGGATCAGTCAGGCCTGCAAGGGAGGGCAGTTGGGGGTGACCAAGCCTGCAGGGGAGAGCAGTTAAGGGTGATCAAGTCCACAGGGGAAGGCAGTTAGAGGCAAACGGGCTGGAAGGCAGAAGCAATTAGGGGCAATCAGGAAGGCAGGCAGGTGAGCAATTGGGAGCCAGCAGTCCTTAATTGTGTGAGGGATCACAGGTTGGAGAGGGTGCAAGCTGGGCTGAAGGACTGCCCCCCCATGCATGAATTTCGTGCCCCAGGCCTCTAGTCCTATATAATAAAAGGCTAATATGCAAATTGTCCCTTCTGGAATTCTAACCAGGAGGTTGATCACCACGGTGTGGCATGGAACAATGGAAGGGCACAATGAGCCCTAATCAGCCAGGCCTAGAGATCCTACAATTAATGAATTTCATGCACCAAGGTCTCTCATATATAGATACTGCTATTTTATCATATATTTGCACTTATACTCACACTAGAGGCCTGGTGTATGAAATTTGTGCAGGGGAGGAGTAGGAACTGTGTCCCTCAGCCCAGCCTGCACCCTCTCCAATCCAGGACTGCTGGCTCCCAACCACTTCCCAGCCTGATTGATGCCTAACTGCTCTCCTGCCAGCCTTTTTGCAGAGCTCCACCTGCTCTTTCCTGAAGGCTTGGTGCCTCCCAACTGCCCTTCCCTGCAATCCTGGTTTCCCCCAACTTCCCTCCTCTGCTAGCCTGGTCACCCCTAATTGCCCACCCCTGCAGGCTTGATTGCCCCCAAATGCCCTCCCTTGCAGGCCTTCCCCCCACCACCAACTGCACTCCCCTGCTTGCCTGATCGTCCACAACTGCCCTCCCTTGCAGGCCTCATTCCTCCCAACTGCCCTCCCTTGCTGGCCATCTTGTGGAGGCCACCTTGTGTGTTGGAGTGATGGTAAATTTGCATATTACTCTTATTAGATAGGTTAGAGGCCTGGTACATGGGTGGGGGGCAGCTGGTTTGCCCTGAAGGGTGTCCCGTATTGAAGTGGGAGTTCCCTTGGGGCATGGGGCAGCCTGGGCAAGGGGCCTGTGGCAGTTTGCAGGCCAGCCACGCCCCCAGTGACCCAAGCAGAGGCCCTGGTATCTGGGATTTATTTATCTTCTATAATTAAAACTTTGTAGCTTTGAGAGGAGCCAAACCTCCTGCTTGCTCTGTGGCTGCAGCCATTTTTGTTGGAATTTATTTATCTTCTATAATTGAAACTTTGTAGCCTTGAGCAGAGTAGGCTAAGGCAAGCCAGGGCTGGTGGAAAACTTGGCTTCCTCCTTTGCCAGGGCAACTCAAGCCCCCTGCTCTCTCCAGCTCTGTGGCTGCTGCCATTTTTGATGGGATTTATCTATCTTCTATAACTGAAACTTTCTAACCTTAAGTGGAGGCTTAGGCCGGCCAGGGTGTGCAGAAAGCTTGGCTTCCTCCATTACTGGAGAAATCCAAGCCTCCTGCTTGCTTTGTGGCTCCAATCATCTTGGATGGATTAATTTGTATACTTGCTTCTGATTGGCTGGTGGCCATGGCTTGTGGGTATAGCAAAATGATGGTTGATTTGCATATTACTCTTTTATGAGACAGAATATGCTTATACTCTTAGAAAATTATAAATGCTCTTTTGTAACCTGCTTTGGGGGGTAAGTATGGCTCTTCCACATAAAGGAGTATGCATCTTTCTAATAACTTTGTTCAAAATATTTTAGGTCCCTATTGATAGGTTTTTAGTTTTTTTATTATATATAGATATGAATATATACTTAACATTAAACCTGTATGTGGAGTGTTTTAGATTATCTACATTAAAGGGTGTAAAAGGTTAATAATAAATAATGCAAAATAAAAGGCTAATATGCAAATCAACCGAACAGTGGAATGAACAGTCACTATGATGCACACTGACCACCATGGGGCATTCAACACAGGAGCTGTCTCCTAATGGTCAGCACTGCTCAGCCAGAAGCGAGGCTCATGGCTGGTGAGAGGAAGTGTGGCAGGAGACTCTCCTGCCTCAGCAGCAGCACTAAGGATGTCTGACTGATGGTTTAGGCTCACTCCTGTGGGGAGTGGGCTGGACATCCCCTGAGGGCTCCAGGACTGCAAGGGGGAGTGCACACATACCAGTGCACACATTTCATGCACCAGCCCCTAGTATAATAAACTTACGTGAACTCACAATTGTAAACTGACTTTTGTCCACCCCATATATGATAAAAAGGTCTGCAGGAAGGTGTCTAAATCCTTCTGTCTTTCCAAGGATTTCTTCAATCCCTAGCTTCCCTATTCACTGCATCCCATCATTCTTGAAAGGGGAGGGTCTATAGTCAATGGGGGGCGGCTCCACCCAAGTATATCCCAGTTTACCCCCTGGCCGCCAGGGTACATTGGAAAGGCCGTTGCGCATGCACACTTGAGCCACCTGGGAGATGAGAACTTTGAGATTGCGCGCTCTCTAGTGGCCACGGAGGGCAGCGTTGACAGGACGAGGGGGCGGAGCCCTCGGCGGCGGAAGTTAAGTCACTTCCGGGCTGGGTGTTTGTTTGGACTGGAGAAGGGAGGCGACGGGCGAAGCGCGCGTCGAGCGGGGTAGCGGCGCTGCCTGTGGAGATCCGCGGAGGCCGACCGGATTCGTTGGCTGCCGTTCCCGCTGCCGTGCACTGGGTGAGGGATTCCCTCGGGCGGAGCGGTGAGGAGGGTGCAACGGCTCTGGCGGTCGAGGGACAGTCCCTCGACGACGGCTGAGGGGGCTTAGAGGGTCCCTCGGGTTGTTTGATCACCTCGCCTTGTAGCTTCTTAAATTTTTGCTGCTTTCAGCGGAGTGTGAGAGATGAGCTTTAATTGACTTACTCTCTTTTTTCTCTAAGAAATGGCCGTCGCTTTTTTTTCTCATTGTCATTATTATTTATGATTTGGATCTCGCAGCACTTGATCCGGGTCCTCGGTGGCGCGCGAGGGTTGCTGGGATGGCA